>BPTQ01000004.1:136919237-136929840 GCA_019973895.1 Chrysanthemum seticuspe
TTTTTTTATCATGTTTTTCCTATCTAATAAAGAATATTTTCACTGTTATCGATAACATCTACGGTCCTAGAAATGTCATTCAATAATGGCACGGGATCATAGATGAAGTTCGAACAATTGAAATATTCTTGTTTCCTTATATCGGGGTAAACTTATGTCAATCAATGTTCTTTGATGACCTTGATTGAGGGGGAGATTGTGTATATGTTTTTCTTGACTACCTATGCCATTGGCTTCTGTGCTGGTTATAATGCTTGCTCGTTTGTAAGTTGAGGTCGTGTTTTGCCTTTGTAACTATCTGGTTATGGTTTTTGTAGGTTGTGGTCGTATCTTGCTCATGTGATTATCATTGTTTACCTACGTATTAAGTGCCTTGCTTAAATTTAAATGCTTATGTGTCTAAATGTTTAATTGATTCATAGTGTTCAGTGTGATAATCTATGCTAGAGGCTTAGTCTATAATCCGTGTTAGCAACTTACCACTCGTTCATCAATACCATAGGGACCAAAGTTGCCATATAGTGAAAGTTATGTTGCACTAGCGACTTACCTCACCTCATGTTAAAACCACAAGGACCAATTGTGTCATACCGTCATAGTTAGTTGGTATACCCCTAGCGTATTACCACATAGCGAGTTACCATTTCTTTTTCTCAAATAGTTTTTTCTTCTCTCTCGTTTTTCTCTTCCTCGTAATAGTGCTTATCTTAGCGACCTAGCAAGAGGTTTGCATCTAATCCCTCTCATCTTTGTTCTCTTAAGCGTTTGGGTTAAGTTACTAACTTGTCTCTATATCCAGATCCTTTCGAGCCCGTGATTTGTGATTATTTGTCTCTCGCTTAGGTTCGTTTTATTTTCATGTAATCGTGTGTTTGTTGCTAGTATAATGATTGAACGGGTTCAAAGTGTTTGGAATATATTGATTGTATGGAATATATTGTTTGGAATACATTGATGTATGGTTAAGAGGATTGGACTGTTGGGTTTATGTTAGGAGTGTTCTTGCTGGCGAGTTAACTTGTTCTTGGTAGCGACTTAGTTTGAATGTTCCTCATAGCGAGTTAGCTTTCAACTTAGCGACTACGTTTCAGTAGCGAATTAGTTCACCATATTCTAGCGACTTGGTTAGCGAGTTAGTAGTTAGCGACTTGTATTTACAAGTTAGCGAATTAGTAACATTAGCGACTTAGTTAACGAATTTATAGCGACTTGGGTGTGTTACTGTTCATGGCGACTTGTATTTACAAGTTAGCGAATTAGTAACCTAGCGAATTAGTTGACTGTTTTGTAGCGACTTGGTTCAGGTACTGTTCATGGCGACTTGACTTTACATGCTAGCGAATTAGCATAGCGACTTAGAGTGATAAACTTTTAGCGACTTGTCTGTGGCTCTACATGACGA
Source organism: Chrysanthemum seticuspe (assembly GCA_019973895.1). Lineage (NCBI taxonomy): Eukaryota > Viridiplantae > Streptophyta > Magnoliopsida > Asterales > Asteraceae > Chrysanthemum > Chrysanthemum seticuspe. The sequence continues at coordinate 136,920,640 of BPTQ01000004.1, forward strand.
CTTGTCTTTACAAGTCTGCAACATTATTCACTTTCTGGTTGCGAATTAGTCTTAGGGTCAAGGGTTATTAAAATGTTCAAAGGTTTAATGCTAAAGATGATCTCACTCTCACAACACTTGTTGAATCAACATACTCTATGTAATCTGTTATGACATCTCTGTTTAAGCAAAAGGTACTTGGTTTCTCTCACGACTGCCAAATGTTACTTTTGCCTCATACATATTTGTTATATCACCTCTACATGTGTATCTTGGCTCATGTCATGATCACTTTGAAATGCACTCTTTTGCCCATTTATCCCTTATAAGCTCGTCATGTAATTATTTATCTATATGACTATACTTCATGGAAATATCTCAATTATGAATGTTATCATATATTTGAAAGTTGTCATATATTTGTAATCTTTGCCACTCTATCTTTCTCCATATGTGTTTTGGGGACTCCTTCAGAGTTACTACTTCTATGTCATAAGGGTGCTCTCAATGATGTCTCACTTACCATTTATCATCTAACCTGTTCCCATTCATTACTATTGATTGTATGTTTACTCAGAACATCAATGGCAAGTTCAATCCCAGAAAAGAGCGTTACCCCTTCGGCATCATCCAAAGTTCTTTCAGACGAAGAAATCCTTCCCAGGAGTCAATGGGCTGTTATTGGAAAAAGCAACTGTTATGTGGACCTACAAAGGCTTCAACAAAATCCGATACTCAAAGTTTCTATTGACATCCTCAAAAACACACACTTCTTTGGAGCAATTACCAAGCAATGCTCAATTCCAACCATTTACATTCAACAATTCTGGAACACCGTTCAATGGAACAAAATCACAGCACAATACTCCTGTAAACTGGATGATATGGAGTTCACAATTGATTCTGATATTCTAAGCAAGGCTCTTGGAATCACACCATGTAACCCTGACTTTCGTTCTGAATCTCCACCTCGTGCTGACGATTTGATTGTCTTTCTTATTGGATTGGGTTATCAGAACAGTATTTCAAGAGCATCTGACATCATCACTGGACACATGTATCAACCCTGGAGAGCCATTACAACAATTCTTAACTTGTGCTTGTCTGGCAAAACATCAGGATTCGATAAAGTGAGAATCCCTATCTTGCAAATCCTATGGGGAATCGTTAATAGGGTTGAAGTGAATGTATCAGATCGTATTTGGGAAGAATTTTCGTTATCAATGAACACATTCATATCTGACAGAATCAATTTCCAGAACAAAGCTCAAGGCCGAAAGAAACAGAACAAGCTTGTAATTCCCAGCATCAGATTCTCTAAGCTTGTTATCCAGTACTTACAACAAACTCACAAATTCAATCCTAGGAGTGAATCAACTCTACATAATGCTGAAGATGAATATGTCTTGGGAAACCTGAAGTATGTTCCTAGAGGTGTGGTCAATGAAATATTTGGTTTGCCAATTCCTGACTGTCTTCTCACAGAAGATATCAAGAAGACGGACTACTTCAAGCAATACAAGAAAAGAGCAGCCAAACTCTCTGCTGATGTCACACCCTCTCCTCTACAACCTAATGCTCCCATGACCAAGTCAGCCTCACAAGCATCCTATGCCTCTCTTCCTAAAAAGAGACTTGAAAGGTCACAACAGTCAGACACCGCATCCAAGAAGCAGAAAGTTAAAAGGAGGAAAGTGGAGAAGGAAACTGGTGAGAACACTGAGACACCAAGGGATGTTACCAGGTTAACTGATGAAGATGATGCTGATCTGCAACTTGGAATTCAGCAAAGCCTAGAAAGTCAGAATGTAAAAGCTCCAGTAGGTGGAATTATGTTAAGAGAACCCGATCAACTACCTCGACAAACAACCCCAATTACACATGACAAGGGTAAAGGGGTTGCAAGTGTTGAAACTGAACAAGCTGCTCACATGCTTTTAACTATCTCATCATCTCCATCAAGCACCACAAATCAATATGAGCTGAAGAGAAGAACTGAATCATCTCATGCAAAAGATCAATCTGGAGTGGTCAAAGTGCCTGAAACATTTAAGGAAACTCCTACACTTAGTGAGACTCAATCTGACTTGAATGTTGACACTCTGTTACAAAAAGGCTCGCAGGAGAACCTTGAGACAAGATCTGATGAGACCTTGAAGATGGATGAACCAAATCTGTCTACTAACTCTCTATCCTCACTTAAGAATCTTGATGAAGATTTCTCTTTTGGTGATCAATTCATTAATGACAAAACCTTAGATTCTGCACAATCCATGTATAATGTCAGCATTCAGCAAGATATGTCAACTATTCCTCCAATGACTGCATCTTCACTATCAACTGCACTTCCACCTCCCTTACCTACTCAATCAACTGTACAAACACCACCAACAATGTCACCAACCCCAGAACCCGTCATTACAATTGCAGATGAAGTGGCTCCACCAGCTTCCCCTCCATAGATTCTCACCTCTGATCAACTACTGGATAAAGCCATTAAAAGGATAGAAGCTCTGGAAAGGCAACTTCCTAAATCTGTTGATTCTCTGGTGGATCGTGTCTATAGATTGGAGCACCTCAACTTCAATGAAGCGGTTACTGCCGCTATTGAAGGAGAAGTCAAGGATGCTGTGGAATGGGCTATGGAGGCTCCACTTCTTAGACGATTCAAGGACCTCCCCATCTCCGATATGAGAGCAGCTCTGTGTGAAAGGATGTATGAGGCTGAAGAGGACAAGCATGAGGTTCACAGTAAACTCTATGAGGCACTAGAGGAATCCATTAAATTCGACAATGATGAGCAGTTTATGATTGACGTGGGGGAAAAAGAAGCTAAAAAGAAAAGGAGAACAATTGTGATGGAAACATTGATGAAGAACCGCAATGATCCTCCTCCACCTCCGCCACCAACGGGAGGCGCTAGAACCTCTGGAGCTGGTAATCCTTCTACGACAACCATCACACCTCCACCACAACCACCATCATCACCGCCAAAACCTTCTAATCAATCAGGTCCTACAAAAGATCAGAATACTAAGAAGAAATCTGCTGCATGGACGACGGTAGATTCAAGGTTCATGTCCACATCCACCTCAATTCCTGATGATCAAATAGTTCACGAAGAGTCGCAAGTCATGGCGGACTCAGAACCAGATGAAGATGATGCATCTACAAAGAATATTCCTAAGCCCTCAGAAGACTGGTTTGATTCTTACATGGCTGGGAATCGCACTAGTACATCCAGAGTTGCACCTTCAAGAGACACAATTCAAAGCTGCATTGTGGAAGATAGACCTCCTTCTCCAGAACCCACATGGACCATCCCAGAGTCTGACTCTATGATTCCTGACAACAATTGGGCATCAGTTATCACCAATAATTATGAAGTTCCAGCTGAAGACTCTCTTCTGCACTACACTGGTGATATGGGAAGTTTTATTAGATGGTTTTGTGAGCGGAAGAGTATCTCATCCATAACTCCAAGAGATCTAGAAGGACAAGCTTACGAAATTGTCCAAGTCTTCCATTCTGATGCAAATCATCTCCAATATCAGATGGAAGAATGTCATAAGATGCTGAATGACCAAGTCAGTGAGCAAATCAGTCGCTTCAATGTCAACAAATCTCTTCCTCTTGGTGGTGAACCTGGTCAGATAACCATTCAGGCTGAATTCTTCTTCAATCACGACTTGGACTATCTGTGTGCTCGCTCTGCTGAAAGAAGGCCTGCTCTATCAATATCAAAGATGAAAGCTGCAACCTACTCTGATCAGGGGCTTGAACAGATGGTTCCTGATCAATTCTGGGCTGCTGAAGAACAAAAATATGATATTGCCACTTCTTATGGTGTTTCTCACTGGTGGTTCAAAAAGAAGAAGTTCTACATCGAAAGACATGGTGCTGATAAAAGACGCAATGATGTCAGATCAAAGCTGCAAATCTTAAGTGTTGTTAGTGTAAAGATCTTCCCTATCTATGGATATGAGTACTTGAAGAAGATTGTCCTTAAAAGAGTTGACTTCAAAGTGTATACTATTGAAGAGAACGACTTCAAACATCTTCTGCCAAATGATTTCGAAGATCTCTATCTCTTAAATCTTCAAGGACACCTTGAGCATTTACCTGTCCGTGAGAAAAAGGCCCTCTCTGCAGTTGTCACTCTTTGGATCAGGGGCTTAGTCATTCGAAAACGAGTTGAGGACTTTCAGCTTGGCATTGAAAGCTACCAAACCAAGATCAACCTTACAAGTCCTCAATGGAATGCAACTGGGCATGAATTTCATCGAGAATACAAAGTCCTTGACACCCCTAGAGCCGTCATCTTCACCGACAGATATGAATCTCGTATGCTTATGCGTCTATGTGAACTCTACAAGTTTAGTGATGGTACGCTCAAATTGATCGAAGAAGAACTTGACACCAGAGTGAAAGAAGCCAAACTTGATATGAAATCTTAGGTTAAAACTATTTTTTGGACTGACGATGACGTGAAGAGATGTGAACATTTCATTGCTGCAATCAGACGAAGACTCAAGACTCGAAGGATCTTCCGCAGCCTTGAAAGTTTTGTTGGTGGAAGGCTTCGTGATGGTCACTACAAACTTCTTCAGAGGACTGAATGAAGACTTCTTCGGGATACTGTTTATGGTGTGTCTTTAACTATGTGTAATATGTGGTGTAATAACTATGAACAACTGTAATACATGTAATAGTGCTAGGATTTGTACTGTGGTTTCCCCTTGTAAAAAGGGAAACATATGTGTTGTCCATTTTTTGATCATATAAAATCGGACACATTTTTCTCCTACAAATATTTTACCTTATACATATTTAAATCACTTGAGATCCAAAATCTCAAAGGATTTAAGATTTTTGATCGGGGGAGAAAATGTGATATAAATATGAAAGATGTTAAAAGATAAAATGTCCAATTTTTTTGTGTGCAAACTTCTCTCTTATATGTGCTAAACATTTTTCGAATCTCGAAGCATATATTAAGGGGGAGAACTCTCTTTGTAAATTCAAGTCATCAGGGTACACAACACTTATATTTGTTTGCAAATTCAACTTTAAATGTTTTTAAGGTACCTTGATCATATGGCTTCTAATCCTTTGAGGATAAAGGGGTCCCTCTAGTATGTGCAAAACTCTTTTCAAACCTCGAGGCACATATTGAGGGGGAGCAAATTTATGGAAACCTCATCCTTCCCGGAAATGCTATTTCTACTTGATTTGATGTGGGAAGTGATGTTGATATCTTTTAGAAAATGGTAATCAAAGAAGTTAATTCTTTCTCTTGCCTCCGTGTGCAAAACATTTTCAAATATTTGATGCACATGTTGAGGGGGAGTTCTCGTTCTAAAAATATCAAAAACAATTCAGGTACAAAATGCTTTGATAATATATCACAAGTATCTGAATTGATTTTCAAATGGTTTTCAATTGGATCCAATGGCAGATGAACAATACCAAATAGACCGACCAACTGTACTTTATGTACGGTGATATAAGGATGATAAGGTTAGGTATTGGTTCCCATGATCCGCCAGAACCGGAGGGATCTACCCAGGGACAATCCACTAGTTAGTGAAGAAGTCCTTAGGTATGATGATAAAAGGAGAAAAATGAGATATGGGAAGAGTGCGGACTAAGACTGAGCTAGTACTGGAATAAACCCAACAAGGTTCTAGTTATGAAGTCTCGGTAAGCACTGAAGGGGTTGAATAATTAAAAAGAATTGAATGAGAATAGGGTGAAAACAAATAGCCCTCCATTTATTCAACCTTAGGGCAGAAACCGGGTTCAATTCATATGCTACTGATGGTAACATCGGTATTGAAGACAAGACGTCATGGACCCAGTGAAGCACTGCACTTCAACTTTCCAAACCACTCAAGTTCCTCTTAAAAGGGACTTGTTTCATTCTCACGGGGAACCGACATTATCTATCGACTTTCTCTTAGAGATGGTTGATATTGAAGAAGGAGACCCTCTCCCTAGTCTCCAGCACAGGATCCAAATATGCACATATTGAGTCTAGAGCCACGAGATCACCAATAAATCTCATTAGGACACTTTCAATGAAGACTCTCTGTTTCATACAATGTGGAAAGAGAGATTATATCTTGAGTCCTACGCATTATCCTTGTGGTATTGCCAGAACATCTGAGTGATGTGTATACATATTCACAATGAAGATGGAAAACCTTCTGGAGCCATCATCAAACAAGCTCCTGGTAGGTGGCATGTGAGATCTATTTAATAGATCAACCATGTGACAACTGAACAGAAACAATGGGGAGATTCAATCTTTTGAATCAATCCTGGTTCAGGTTATGGATTGACGGATACCTTTGAAAAACCGGTCTTTGTGCTTAACAACTCTTTTCTTTAGCACATCGACCGTGTACTCATTTTTCAAACCAAAAGGTGTTTTTATGATTGATAATTGATTTTCAATAAAACCTTCGTTGTATTGCAAAAACAATTTCTATTGAGCAATTCACGATTGTTTTTCAAATCTCTTTTTATCAATCAGTGGACTTAAAATTCGCTGGTTCACTCACTCCGTGTTGTCTTCTTTGAGACGTTCCGGTTTGAGAACAGCTAGAACAGCTGCGAAACCCTGTCAAGGAAATTCTTCGGAATTATACCTGATCACAGGTAGTACATGTACTGATCAACGGGGAACCGTGGGCCGTGTACCTCAATTCAACGAAAGTGATCAAAGACACTTTCGTGCGATTTATTGCTAACTGTTGTATGCAGGTACACCCGACGTTTGCAGCTGATCAGAATGAAGCGGTCAATCCATAGCCGCATGCTCACTTAACACATTCAACTCAAAGAAATCATGATTAGTGCATCAATGACTCTGATATTTTCACTCCAAGCTTCTGCTACGCTGCTGCCAATATCATGAATCATCTAATGCTTCCGCTACTCTGATAAGAAGATATCATGATCCAGAATGTGAGCATGTCGGTCCGAAAGTCACATCATCACATAATACCAACACCACAAAGTATGTCTCAGAGATTGATGATAGCGGATGATCTCAAAAGATGGCTCCTAATTATTATCTCATGGATCATTAATGACCTCCACTTAAAGTACAAATCTGTGCAGACCTTGAAGTTGCACTACTTATGCACAAAGATCACGATGTTGAAGTTGTTTTGTCTACGAGCTCAAGAACAAAGTCAAGTATTGTTTGCTAGGATCTGAAATGTAAAACCTGGGGTGACCTCCCTTAGGGGGAGATTGTTAGGAATTAGAAAATTCCAGTATTGAAGAGTCGGTCACCCCAACTATTATCTAGCATAAGTTAGCTCGTAGACTTATCGTTAGTTACGTATTTATGTAGTTATTTAGTTAGTCAGTAGCGTAAAATAGTTTAGTGCAACACCGTGGAGGAAGGACGGGTCTTTACCCACTGTATCCCTGATCCACAGGCCGTCAGGAGGTCGTTTAGTTTGTAACCTATAAATACCCTCTACCTTGCAAGGTAGAGGGTTGGATGTTCTTTGGTAATCTAATATTCTACAAGTTTCTCTTACTAGAATGTCCCACTCTTTCTCTCTCTAAAACCATCTATGTGCTCATTGTGTTAATGTTATGATGTGTATGTGAAAAGTTATATCTTACAATGGTTAACATCACAATTCGATACAATTGCCCGTTTTGAGTACGAGCATGAAACGGATGAGTTATTTACCTAGATCAATGAAAGTATCAAATCAACTCAATTTGTGACCCGGGATACCCTTCCAAATCTACATGCAAAATCACACTCGATTGAACATGGAAATACTTACGTCCTTTACCAAGATGATCTAAGGATATGAATCGATTTTATAACTCACGCGTATAGCATTGATGACATATTGAATCTATGTGTTTGATGGGCGTGTTCCAAAATTTCTAGGGTAGAATAAAATCCAATCAAACTTCACTTGACGGATTGAATATTTCTTCCAATATATATTAAAGTAACTTTAATATGCGAAATGCAATTAAAGATCATTTTGTAAGAATATACACCCTTGAGACCGGGTATATTCATTTCGCCCGAACTAATACGGACTCGAAAAACGTTTATCAGATCCTTCCAAAGGATTTATTAGGTATAAATCCATTGTTTTATTCCAAAAATCAAAAGTCTAGAAATGTCACAACATATGTGATCTTTTTTATCAAAAAAAAAAAAAAAAAAAAAAAAAAAAAAAAAAAAAAAAAAAAAAAAAAGTATCAATTTTTCAAGAACAGAACATGGCTCCCTTAATTCCAGACGGATCTCTTAATAATTAAGGGAACCTTGGAACCATGTATAAGCATATCAGTATACATCTTTTATTTTTTAAACAATTTTAGTCACTCCCTCATTCCCACTCACTGCTGTCGCGAACCAAACACCAAAACCTACAAAAATTAACATCTTCAATAACTTTTTAATTTTTATGGTCAAATTCTTCAAGAATATCACATACGTTATTGTTCCAAAAACCATTGTAAGTTATTTATTAATCAATTTCCTTCTAAGCTTGTGTCTAGTTCTATTGAGCACAAAATTGAATTTGGAGATTTTTAGGACTAGGATTATTCAAAGTATAACTAATATGATTTCCCTATGTAAAGATTTTGCATTGATGTGTATGATTCATGATTTTCAAATATGCATAAACCCAAATTGTTTTTGAATTTTTTTTCTCACAACTAGGAACTCATGAAAATGATTTCTTGCATTGTTAATACAATTCAAAAACATTTCAGATGCATACATAATGAACTCTTGAATGTTAATTGAAAATATGTAAATAATATATATTTTTTGACACATTCGATTGAGCAAAATTGAATAAAGGAGCATTTGGGTTAACTGATTATTTTTCTTTTTGAGTCGAGATAACCGCACCTCCACATTGTTTGCATATAGACACACACTAGGCACGTATTTAAGATATTTTCTTTTCATTGTGTGTGTGTGTGTGTGTATATATATATATATATATAGGGTAGGGATACAATGAGAAGTCCCTTTAAATGAGAGGGCTAGGAAGTATTGTGGAGGTGACATGTGCCACCTTTCTACATCCCTCGCCGAAAAAAATCAAAGATTTTTTTTCGAATTTTTTTTTAATTTTTTTTCGAGCAAGAATTTTTTACCGTAACACACCTATAAGTCACTGCATCACACTTATAAGTTAATGCATCACACCCCCC
>BPTQ01000004.1:136931150-137128714 GCA_019973895.1 Chrysanthemum seticuspe
AATCGATTTTTTTTCGAGCAAAAAATTTCTTACCGCATCACAGTCATAAGTTACTGCATCACAGTTATAAGTTACTGCATCACATTTACCGCATCACAGTTATAAGTTACTGCATCACGCTTATAAGTTACTGCATCACTTTTATAAGTTACTGCATCACTGTTATAAGTGTGATGCAGTAAATTATAACTGTGATGCGGTAAAAAAATTCTTGCCCAAAAAAAATCAAAAAAAAATTCGAAAAATAATTTTTGAAAATTTTTTTTCGGCGCGGGCGGGAGGGGGGTAGGGGTAATGCAGTAACTTATAGCAGTGATGCAATAACTTATAACTGTGATGTGGTAAAAAATTGTTGCCCAAAAATAATCAAAAAAAAATCCGAATTTTTTTTCAGGCGGGGGGTGGGGTGGGGTGGGGTGGTTGGTGAGGTGGAAGGAAGAGGTGATGTGGAAGAAAGAGGTGATGTGGCAAGGTGACACATGTCACCTCCACATTCTTTTCTACCCTTTCATTATAAGGACTCTTCTCATAATATCCCATCTCTTATATATATATATATATATATATATATATATATATATATATATATATATATATATATATATATATATAGAGAGAGAGAGAGAGAGAGAGTAGGGATCCAATGAGAAGTAAATTAAAATAAGAAGTGGTGAGAAGTGACCAAAACCACGCATTTGAGATGCAACGACTTGCATTAGATGCATTTCTATTCATATAGATGCAACATCTTGAGTTTCGAAAGTTAATTTGATGTATATATGGTGCAAATTGATTTTCATGATTTCGGCACGTGTAGAGGAACAAAAAACAAAAGAAATCATGAAATGCATCTAATATATATATATATATATATATGCATCTGATTAAAAGCTAGAAAATACACTATGGTGCGTTATAATGCATCTAAGATTATAGGGATGCATATAATTTAGGTCGGTGCATCTCGGATTTGCGGTTATAGTTCTTCTTATTTCTTCTTATTTTAAGTAATCTTCTTATTTGATCCTAACTCTATATATATATATATATATATATATATATATATATATATATATATATATATATATATATATATATATATATATATATATATATATATATGTATATATTAAGGTCATTATGTTTTTACATATAGGTGTCAATATGCCTTGTGTGATTCAAACCGACTATCAAAGAACCCGAGGTTACATTCCCATAATTTATGAAGAACCTACTACTCCCCCAAACCTAGTAAATATGTGTGTGTGTGTGTGTGTGTGTGTGTGTGTGTGTGTATATATATATATATATATATATATATATATATATATATATATATATATATATATATATATATATATATATACTGAGGTCATTATATTATCTTATAGGCGTCAATATGCCTTGTGTGATTCAAACCGACTATAAAAGAACCCGAGGTTACATTCCCATAATTTTCGAAGAACCTACTACTCTCCCAAACCTAGTCAATGCCTTTCGTCGTGTTGAGACTCATTATATTCATAAGGTTCGAGTCGTTGATCCTAATTTTATTGCTCAAGACCACATTGACTCTATGTTTAGCACTATCTGTTTTGATTGTTTGTACACCATCAACTAGCCGATTTGTCCTCTTTTTATCTTAGAGTTCTATATTTGAGTTGACCTCATACGTAACGTGGATCAAACTCTTTCCATCCGCTTTTGGATACAAGACCAACAAATCATCATCCCACTCAAAGAGTTTGCTCTAGTCCTCGGTCTTTGATGAAGGGCAATGCGCTTATAAGGAGGATTGGTCTCTTGAATCCCTTAAGGATAACCAGGATGAGGACGGTCCTTATAAAACCTACATACCCAATCCCGAAGAACTTAAAATGTACGTCCAAATTCCTTGAACAATCCATTCACGAAATGGAGAAATCGAACATCTTAATCCAAATAGAATTTTTCTCAAAGAAGTCAACACCGACTTGGGAAGAAATCATTATGGAATATGTTTTTAGTTTTGCGGGCAACCATGATCATCTTCTGGCATGTTATGCCCATATGATTTATTGTCTTGTCACCGAGCAACTATACAATCTTGCTTACTATGTTGCTAAGTGAATTAAGAACGTCAAAGGTCGGTTTGACAAATTGATGCCTTATGGCATGTTGTTGACTCGTCTCAATCATCATTTCATGAGTCTATATCCACATTTTGCGGGTCCTCAATATGTATTCTTTGATCGAGTCATTGAGTCATTGGGTGGGCCACACATTCGAAGACCTAGAAGTGCTATAGGTTTGAAACGTAGCCATAAATCCACTTCCTCATCTTCTACCTTTCATCATGGATCATCTTCTCATTTTGAAAATGATGATGATATGGGTGACGAAGGCACTTCTAGTCCTACTCGTTCACCCACAACCTATTACAATTCTCTTCTAAATCTCCAAAACGAAATTTATAAAGATCTCTATTAATACAATTAAACCGTAAAAACGTTTGTTTATATTTAGCGATCTCGTTATGTTTTGTTGATAACAAATATAAATTTATCATAAGTAAAATTATAAGAATACATGTTGTTTTACAAAGTATATACATTTGGTCATTTACATAAAATTTTGTAATAAATAAATTGTTGTAATATAATATGTAATACGATGGGTAATATCCAAGACCCATGACCCATACCCATGGAGGTAATCCATAACCCATGACCTATTACATGACATCATGCATGAAATCATGTTGGGTATTATCCATGACCCATGACCCAATGTCCATGACCCATGACCCATGACCCATTGTTTAGATACATTGTATCTTGTTGGGTACCCATGACCCAATGTCCATAACCCATGGCTCATAACCCATAACCCATAACCCGGTTTGCAACCCAAAATCTGGACTGTTCTGACCTAGACTGCCGGATCCCAGGTTTTGCACTGGCCGGATCCCATGGGTGAGGGATCCGCCAAAACCTTGGGACAGAAGGCTTTTGTGCCTATAAGTAGTGATCCATTTCTTCATTGTTTCTCAGCCTTTCTTCTTACAACTCTCTCATATATTATCTCACTCTCCTAACCTCTGATCATTTGATCATTCTAGTAGTTATTCTATCTTTTGTTGTGAGTCTCATATAGGTCCTTCACAAAGGCGAGATCACGCTATACTACAAGTCATCCAAGCAAAGGGTCCTTGATTGATTTGTTCCTTCACAAGAATTCTGTAGCAAGATCTTGTAATTTATATTTCACATAGTTGTTGTGTAATAGTTGTGTAAAGGTTTAGTTCTACCTCGTGGAAGAACTCGGTACTTAGCTTTGTATTGGAAAAAGTGTAAGCGGCGTTGTGAGGCTTCTCCTCGAAGTTGAAGGAGCTTGTTGACATAGTGCTTGAACTCTCTAGTGGGGAACTCGGGGAGTGGAGTAGAGCAAGGAAGGTGTCCTTGTAGCCGAACCACTATAAATCGCTTGTGTCGCTACTTTCTATCCTTTTACTTTACTTGTTTTCTTTACTTACTTTACTTATTGCTTCATACTATTTATCCATCCACACGAATTCACATAAGATCAAATCCAAATCTTTGAAACTTAAATTAAAATCGGTAAAACTATTCAACCCCCCCCCCCCCTTCTAGTTTTCCACAATCTCGCTCAAGAAGAAGAGAACGTACGGGAGATGATGCAGCAACAACAGTCATGATGAATAGAAAATCGTCGACGCATGTAGAGCAACGGGGTGCACTCAAGTCGATTGGAAAGGCGATCAAGAATTTAGTCAAAGGTATCAAGAAGTTGTTCAAGTGAGTAAGCCGAGAGTGATTGGTTTAAAACAATTTAACTTTGTTTAATTTGGTTATGAACTTGGTAGGCCACTTATTATTATTATTATTATTATTGTTATTATTATTATTATTATTATTATTATTGTTAATATTACTATTATTATCATTATTATTGTTATTATTACTATTACGATTATTATTAAAACTATTACTACTATTATTATTATGATTACTATTACGATTATTATTATTATTATTGTTATTATTGTTACTATTATCATTATTATTATTATTATTATTATTATTATTATTATTATTATTATTATTACGTTAAATATTTTAGGATGTTAAAGGTTTGGACTAGTATTTCTATAGATTTTGTGGAAGGAGTGCCTAAGTCTCAAGGTAAAGATGTGATCTTTGTTAAATATGCTCATTTCATAGCTCTTGCTCATCCATTTACTGCTGCTAATGTTGCACACGTTTTCTTGGACAACATACACAAACTACATGGACTGCGAAACACTATTGTTTCAGATAGAGATAAAATATTCCTTAGTACTTTTTGGAAAGGGCTTTTCAAACTGCTACAAGTCAAGTTGCACATGTGCACAACCTAGGGCAACTGAAGTGGTGAATAAGTGCTTAGAGTGCTATTTGAGGTGTATGAATGGTGAACCCAAGCAATAGAGTAAGTGGCTTCCTTTGGCAGAATGAACCATCACTATGCTATTAACACTACACCCTTTGAGATTTTTTATGGTCAAGCTCCTCCTATTCATGTTCCTTATGTGGGAGGGGAAAGCAGAGTTGAAGTAGTTGACAGAACTTTGGTGGCTAAAGAAGAGGCTATTGATACATTGAAATTTCATCTCAAGAGAGCACAAGACATAATAAAGTCTCATGCTGACAAAGGGATGACAAATAAAAAATATGAAGTGGGTGACTGGTAGGGGTGTCATTCGGGCTGACCCGACTCGAACCCGACCCGACCCGAACCCGACCCGAGACAATTCGGGTCGGGTCAATCGGGTTCAAAAGTATATTCGGGTCAATCGGGTCAACCCGAATTGACCCGAGTTCTAAACAAGGTCGGGTTCGGGTATATTTTTTTAGCCTTGACCCGACCCGAACCCGACTAACCCGGCTAAACAACACATTTACAATGTAAAATATTCGGGTTGACCCCGAACCCGAATTGACCCGACCCGATTGACCCGAACCCGAATTGACCCGACCCGAGTTGACCCGAGTTCTAAACAAGGTCGGGTTCGGGTATGTTTTTTTAAGGCTTGACCCGAGTTGACCCGACCCGAGTTGACCCGAACACGACCGGGTCAACCTGAATAACACCCCTAGTGACTGGGTCTACTTGAAGCTGCAACCCCACAGACAAGTTACAATTAGGGGAGGAAAGCAAAACAAACTGTCACCAAATATTATAGGTCATTCCAAGTGCAAAGTAAGATTGGCCAAGTAGCTTATGCACACCAATTACCAACTAATGCCCAGATCCATGGTGTTTTTCATGTGTCTCAACTTAAAAAGTGCAGTGCATCAAGAAGGTGTGTTGCCAACCTTTAATGCATATGGAGTTATGTTGGTAGAACCTATTGATGTGCTTGGTAGAAGGTTGGCTAAAAAAGGAAACTCAACCACTGTTTTTGTATTGGTGCAATGGGCAAATGGGTCAAAAGAGGATGCTACTTGGGAGCCTATTGAAGACATTCAAAAGCGCTTCCTTTCTTTTAAATGCTAATCTTGAAGACAAGATTGTTTTGAGAGGGATGGATTGTTATGTGTATAAGTGAGAAATAGCAGTTAGGCACGTGAGGTGCATGTGGACAGTGTTTACACCGGGCACATGAGGTGCACGTGAGGTTTCCAACAACAATTCTCATTTAACCAACTTTCCCGCCAAAACCAAGTTTAAAGAGTTTGTTGAATATTCATTTCATTTAGTTCTGATTTTGTAATCTTCTCTCTTGTAATCATTCGGTTATAATAAAACAACAAACTACCCTCTCCATTAGGTCCATCAATCTATTTCGTATTTTCTTGATTGGTCTAATCATTGGAATCCATTAACGAATGATCACTAATTACTAGTAGCAATTACAACATCACAACAGGAGCAGGACAACAATTTGACAGAAATATATCAGCTATTGTCAATTATTTTGAGTTAAGATAAAGGGAAAATGACAAAAATAACCATTTTTGCAAACATACTTCACAAAATACCCAATTTTTTTCCCAAAATACCTATAAAATTCGCAAAGCTTGCGGCTTTTGAAAGAAAATTCGCAAAGCTTGCGGTTTTTTAAAGAAAATTCGCAAAGCTTGCGATTTTTAGAAAAATCGCAAAGTTTGCTATTTTTTTAAAAATATTGTAGACTTTGCGAATTGTTATAAATTTCTCCCTTTTCTTTTGGTTTTTATGCTTAGCTCAAAACATGAAAGTTGTAGACAACCCTTTTCTTGTTTAGCGGCTTTTAGAATCACTCGAAAAGGAGTTCGTATGAGAAAGTTATGGCCAAAATACCACAACAACTTTTTCTCGTTTAGTTGTTGTGGTATTTTTTGCCATAACTTCCTCATACGAACATATTTTTGCGTGATTCAAAAAGACACTAAACAAGAAAAGAGATATCTACAACTTTTATGTTTTGAGCTAAGCATGAAAACCGAGAGAAAAGAGAGAAATTTGTAAAATTTGCAAAGTTTGCGATATTTTTATGGGTATTTTGGCGTTTTGAAAAAGAAAATTGGGTATTTTGTGAAGTATGTTTGTAAAAATGGTTGTTTTGTCATTTTCCCTAAGATAAATCGGTTAAAAGTAAATGAAAGTTGTGATTTGATCCTAAAGTGTTTGCATTCATACCAATAAGAAACAAATGCTTATAGTATAGACATGTCATTCAATAAAAAATCAAGAGATGGATTAAATAGTAGGTACAACATAGAATTGGTCTACAAATATACAGCAGCTTGTATCGAAACAATGAATAGCAGCAACCCATGTTCATATCAGACACTCTTCATCTGATTCTGAATTCCAGGATCTGTTTGATTATTAATCATTGAACTTAATCTAAAAATCAATCGGGTTTCTTGTAAATGAATCAGAACTTTGATAAAACAATCTCTCGCATGAATTCTTCAGGGGCTGCAACACAAAGACAGATGCAATGATGTTAATAGGTATCGGATGAATAAGTATTTGTATAAGTCACATTTTTATTCATTTATTGATGAAAAATGGCTAAAATTAAACATGAAACGGGTCATATGGGTCAAAAGCCACCCAAGTATACAACCATCTAACTCCACTCATCATAAAAAATGCAGCTTATTCTTGTAATGGGATGCTTTGTAACCAAATTTAACATTAACTGATTTGGGTCAATGTGACCCATGCCAAAAATTACTTCAATTTTCACATGTAAAAGTACCTTTGCCACCAGTGAATAGATTGAACTGCCCAACTGCCTGTCGAAGGAACATCTCGACACCACTAACAATGATCGCGCCAGCAGCCTCCGAGTCTTTTAGAAGTGTAGTTTTTCTAGGTGTATAAACAGCATCAAATACCACTGAGTAATCTCTCAAGGTGTCCTAAAATGGATAGAAACATATGTTGTCAATTACAGACTCCTTACAAGAATGTTTAATATTTCATAGAAAATATAGGATAAACAAACCTCGGAAACGGGTATTCGATCTTTACTTGGGTGCATCCCGATGGGTGTTGCATTCGCTAGGACTGCCCCTTTTTCTGGTTGGAAGGTAGCCAGCTGGTCAAATGGCCGAGCTTCACCTGACACCGCGAGGGCAAGGGACTTTGCTCTCTCTTAAAACACAAACAATATATAATAGTATTAATTTACATTATTCACATCGAGTACATTAACTTAACAAAGGATAAAACTATTATGAATGGATCGATTAAGTTATGTTTTATCTCTAGTGGGTAAAACTATTAAACTTAGATAGATGCTAAAAAGAAAACAGGCCAAGTAGTCTAAACGGTTCGCTGAAAAGGGTTGCAAGTTGGCTAAAGTGTATTCTTAATGCATAAAACCTTCAAAATATTTAATCGTATACTTGGATTAAAAGTGTTCCATGTCAACCCATGCTAACCCGAACCTGTTTTGACACCTCTACTTAGCAGATAGAGCGACGAATGTACATACCATAATCAATATCAAAAATAGTAACTCGTGCGCCCCTACTTTTGGCACCAAATGACAAAGCTCTCCCGGCACCTCCAGCACCAACGAGAACAAATTGTTTCCCGGTAAGAGGAGAAGGGAGTGATGCTTCTCCATTTACGAGACCTCGAGCTGCAAGTATGGTCATTATTAATAAAAGAAAAATGCATAATGGCAGTATCTCTATCGAAAACTTGCGTAGCAAAATTGTAAAGTTAAAATCTCAAAACATATAACTCAATACTAAGATATTAGTTTGATTCTAGTACCTTTCAAAGCATCCTCGATTGCAGTTATTGATGCTTCACAGTCTGTATTATAGCCAACAAGCTTACCATCACTGTGCCTTTTTACAATAGTATTAACCGCACCTATAGACTGGTGAACCAATCCAAAAATGTTAGACTTTCTACAAAGGAATCAAATGTGCACATATTCTGATATACATTTGAGTAGCCACCAATTATGCAAAAAAAATTTAACTCGTATAAAACTAAATGTATAAGATGATGAAATCAACCTGAGCTAGAGGATGGACTTCATCGCAAAATTCCATTACTGCTTCTTTGTATGGGATTCCAACACTACAAGCAATAATCAAGAAAAACAATGTAAAGCTAGAAACGCTCGTAAAATTAAGGAAGAAATGAACCCTGAATATAATAAATATGCACACCTGTAACCAGCAAAGTCAGGACTTTCATAAACGTTAAAGAACTGTTTAAGATCATCCACGAACATTGGAACATAAACCCCGTTGTATCCCACATGTCTGAAAGTAGGATTATGCAATATAGGGCCTTTGCTATGGCTTACTGGCTTTGAGATTAGTCCAAACACTTTTGTATCTGCGTCTATATTCTCAACTGCATATGCTTCTTTAAGGCTTGCTAAAGTTGGCAAACCAGGTAACTGATTTCCTTCAATTGATCCATATACTAAAACACCACCAAACTTTGGACTTAGTAATTGACTAATTAGCCCCCGCTCTCCTGTTGAGTATGCAATTAGCGGTACCTGAAGATATTCACATATGAGTTTTCAAATGAAACAATTTACTCTCTAGCAGAGTTTGTAGCATTTCGTAGAGCAAAAGTAATAAATATATCATGGGGTTGCATACTACGGTCTTCAGATATCCTGGATTCACTATTAAAATAAAGATTTTAAAATATAATCGAGTTGACTTAGTTAGAAAATTGTGGTATTCCTTTTTAAGCAATCTCAATTTACGCGTATCAGTGTTTACAGGTTAACCCTATCTAATCCTGCCTATCTGAGCCGCACTAAAAAAATGACTTGTTCTGAGCCATTACCAAACATGCTCGACCTGTCCATCTTTCCAGCTCTAAACTTTCACAGGACTATGCTCTAGGCGGAATATTTAATGTAATTAATAAAAGATTGTACCTGACAATGTGTAAGCAAATGAAAAATCCTTGATAATTCTGTAATATCAGTTGCATTTGTAACAAGTTTGATAATATCTGCTCCGGTAGATTGCATTCTTGTTACAAGATGGCTTAGATCTTCCTTCAAAGATGTCACTCCATCCACAAAACAAGATACTATTATCTTGCAACTGTTCTGCTGAGTAAGTTTGTGTTCCTCCATGATATCAGAAGCTACCTGCGTAATTATGGTGCCATTCTAAGTATATTCTTCCAAATTCAAGGTGTTACAAAGTAGCAATTTCGAACCACTTACTTTTGAAACAATCATTTTGATCTTTTAAGTTATGTATTTTTGTTAAACGGGCCAAATAAAATATATATCAAAGAGGGGAATGGCTTCAAAATATCCAAAGTCAACCTTTAATAATGTATACGCCCTGCTATAGTATTGTATTTCGCACTAAAACATGGCCTTTTCTGACTCATACTAAAGAAGACACATTTCAGTCTACCCTTTGCCCAATGTGTCGCAAGATTATGTGTAAAGTAAACGATGAAAATGATTACCTGAAGCTCAAGGTCAATATATTCTGCTCCCAAGTCTTTAGCAAGTAAAAGTGCTTCTAGCCTTGACCTCTCATCACCGTCATATAAACCACCATCACATTTTGGCCTATACAACAATTAAAAAGACTCGTTACTGAATGCAATAAGCATAGGGAAACAAAATTATTATTGGTTCCATTGTTCCAATTATGCAGATATACAACGAATAGCAAGATCATATTCCTTATTTTGAGTTTGTTTTATTTTCTTATTAAGTCATGTTTAAATAATAGATAACACCCTCATCTCCATCACTTTGTATTTTAAGTCACTCTTTTTAGCAACACGAATTTTCAAAGTTGTACATAAGTCCGGTGTAGTCTCATCAAATACCTCTCAATCACTCACCAAGACTATATCACCTTATTTTTTCACTCACGTATCACGTATATCCAAGTAATCCTCAGTCACTATCTACTTGTACCATATAATTGTTTAAATATATAAAATACACACAAAGTGACACATACACAACCCTCTTACGCAACAGTTCGCCCAGTCTTCACTATCGCCGAATGAAAACCAAAATCAAGGGAGGTGGGGGTCCAAGTAATAAAAAAGGGGTACTAGTATTGATACCAGACATTCACTTTTAACTTGGGACATAGTTTTTTATATTTCTTGCCTGTTTAATACTTTTGATTTGTTAAACTTTATATTTTATGTTTCGTATTTTCAGTTTAGTAATTTTATAATAAAAATTAAAATTAAAAAAATTAAAAAAATGAAAAAACTTGAGATACGAGCGGTTGTTTTTAAGTGTCCTAATAGCCTATCTCATACTGTAATAAAGTTGTCACATGAATTAAGAGCATAAGGTATAATGGCTATTATTTTTTAGCCATTTAGGCCCCACCACATGCCACCTCATTTCAACACTCCAAACTCAAAATACCTCTCCCTCATAACTAACTTCGACACAACCATTTGGCCCTACACACCTCCATTATTTCAAATGGTTGAAAATCATAAATGAAAATATTTTGTCTTTTGTGTGTTGGAGAATTGGCTAAATTGGAAGTGGCATAGCCATGATGGTATAATGGCTAAGATTTGGCATAGCCAAAATCATGTCCATGTCATTTTGGCTAGAGATATAGCCACTATACCCAATGCTCAAGGGTTGTGTTATAAAGCCCCCTACCCCACTTTTTACCACCCTCACCTTCTGGTCCACTTCGATAGTATAACACAGTTTTTTATCGGTTTTTGTTTCGTATTTTTTAGCAGTTAATTACTTTTAACTTTTTAAACTTTATATTTTCTTTTCCGTATTTTTGTTTTCGCAGTTTTATAACGAAAACGATATTAGAAAATTCTAAAAAAAAAGGGAGGTGCCATTGGTGTTTTATGAGGGGTTTGGATAATTTGTCGCGTTAAGTAATCGAACTTTAAGTCGTGCTTTATGTCAGTTTGTTGTTGAATAAAAAATACATATGTTTGCAAGATTATATATTCTATCAAATGTCAAGTTTTATTTAGAATCGAGTAAAAGAGAGGTAACAAATATAAAAATGGATATTGGAAATGATTGACTACCTACAAGAGATATGCAGTCGCAATCTGATTTTAGCAAGTTGGCATACAAAATAATGAGAAACACATCTGCAGATTCTTTACAGTTGTTTTTCCAAATTTCCAGTTTGTTTATATCATCAAGTTGGCATACAAAATAATGGCAATAACAGTCCCTTTGTTTTCATCAAATTGCAAAGTCATTGCAACTTCCAATCCAAAGTGAATATACAAGGTTCTTGTGGGGCACATTGACATGCAATTGAATGTATTCTCATAATTTCTCACACGAACTGCGACACTATTAATGTATTAGGACTCCACTTGTTATTTTACTATTATGTATACCCGATTAACCTTGGATATTTGCATATTTTTTAAAAATATGCTTAAACAACATTATGCAGTTGACATTGAAAACTTATATTTTAAAACAATATTAAGACCATCCGTAATAATGAGAATTTGCACGCGTCTTAGGTGCCAACTAGGCAAAGATCTAGGGCGCGTCTTAGGTGCTTTGAAGGGAGAACTACATCGTTCAGGCAACCGACTCGTGGTTGTGTGTTTGTGTGTGTGATTTTGATTTTAGTAGGGTATATTTGTGTTTAAGTGGGGTATATTTAGGTACTGATGATGTTGGTTGTGTTATAACACTAAGGTGCTGTTTGTTTTTGCCCAAAACATCTTAATGGCCTCTGACTCTTACCAGTCAGACACGGTCAGATCTCAGTGGTGTTTGTTTTTTCTGTCTTAGTCAGACACGGTCAGAGGTAGTTGCCTCTAATTGAGAAAGAGGTAGAATCAATATCTTAATGCCTCTTACTCCATTAGGAAAAAGCTATGCTACCTTTCTTCTTCCTTCAACCTTTGATGGAGCTGCTCCCTGCTCCACCGTCGTCGCCGGCGACCATCCCTCAGCCACCACCGTCATCTTCCCGCTACCACCAGTCAAATGGGTCTTCTTTCGTAATGGTTTTTGGCTTTGTTAATGGGTTTGGATTTGTTGTAAATGAGCAAAAGGGTAATATCAACTGTTTTGCTCATTGCTCATGACCTTTTTTTATGTGCTTTTCCACTTTCCATGTGCTTTGTCTAGTTTGTCACGAGTAAGGAAGAGGGTAAAATATCGTCTTGTGCTTTTCACTTTTGGTCCTTCTAAATTGTTCAATATTTTTATTTAGCTAAGTTATTGAACTAGTATTTTTTATTCACATGTCAGCTCATGAACACACAGTATTTGAGTTCTTGATCTTAAAAATAGAAAATAACAACGGTATTTTATAACAAGCAAATAATTTTAGTGATAAAAAAATGTTTATGGGTTACAAACGAAAAATAATAAAAGTTTGAGGATTTGAGGATTAAACATAATGTTTTGAAACCTGGTTCAACCGGTTGAACTGTTCCGGTCGAAAACCGGGTCAATTTAAATGGGATCAACCTGACGGATTAGGTTAAAAAACGTGTAAAATGAAACCGGGTCAACCCGTCTGGTTTGAAATGTCCCGGGTCAATCTAGTTTTCAATGTGTATTATATAGTTTCTTTTTAAAACATATGTTTTCAACATTTTTTTTTATTTCAAGTTTAGACTATCTACTTATTCATCGTGTTACCATAGTTTAGTATATACTTAAAAAAAAATTTAAAACCGTTCAGACAATTATAAAAGAACAAACAACACTTTTTCATTTAGATTCAGACATTATGGTCACCTCTTACTAGTAAGATGTACTAGTTAGATTCAGATGTGAAACATCTTAATGAAACAAACACACCCTAAGTTGGTGGTGAAGCTGTTGTAAAAAAAGGAAGCTGAGATGACATTGAGATGACGATAATAAATGCGATCTTAATACCTTCTTATTGCACTCGGTCTAAAGATTCATAGATTAATATGATTATGTATGCCATTCCCCCTACTCTTTTCTATATTTTGTGGTTACCTTAAATTCAAATCTATATCTTATTCCCACATGCAACACATATGCATATCCAAAAATATAACAAAAGGAAAGCAAACGATTACTACTAAAAGACACCCAAAGTAAAAAAAAAAAAAAAAAAAAAAAGTTTGTTGTTTAGAATGAAAAAAGTGACAATTTAAGCAACGTAAGTGTTGATAAACATATTTACATAGTACTATATCATTTTTTTATTTTTTTATTTTTTTTAGCTTTCCGTAAATAATAGCACGAGCTAAACTGCATCAAATGTTGAATTATGGAACGGGTGATTAGTACCGTTTACCCTTCCCACTCCTTCTTGATAGTTATTTTAGTGACAGAATAAGACATTTTTTTTTATCATTTTTGTTCTCACTCCAGCTTTTTATCATTTTTGTTTAGTATCTTTTTTCTTTTACTGCTTTTGACTTACTAAACTTTATATATTATGTTTCATATTTTTTCGACAGTTTTACCTATTTTATTAACTAGACAAGACAATTATTTATGGTTGTTTTCTGCTATGTATTTTTTATGTTTTAATACTTTTGATTTGTCAAACTTTATATTTTTTATTCCGTATTTTTTCGTTCCCAATTATATCCGCTGCAATTGATCTTGAGAATTGGTTGCTCTTGTGAGTTTCGTGGGTCCATCAAGTGTTGGTTTCAATTTTGGCCTCCTTTACTCCTAGTGGGACACATTGTTTCTTTTTGGATTTGAGCTTCTTTGGTTTGCTTTAGATTTAGTTAATTTTGGTTGCTGCCAAGTATATGTATTTGCTTCCGGGTCCACTATTCTTAAGCATATTGTTAATATAGTGGATGCCTTCGTTTGTAATTGTCCTTTGGTTTGGTTTGAAATATATTGCCGTTCAAAAAAAAAAAAAAAAATGTAGAAAAATGTAAAAAAAAATTTAAGAAGGGTATCGGTATCAATTTTGAAAATAACCAAATCCTTATTGAATAGTCAAAACTGCAACACAGGTACTGTATATATTAGTACACAATGGGACCTACATATTTCGCAGGTCTAACAAGTTGCAATTAAATGCTAATTTTGTTGAACACGTTCTTTTGTTTAGAAAATAAAATTGAAAACTACTACGTAATTATAATAGCGACCAAACCCTTGAAACTTGAAGGGTAGGTAGCGTTGTTAATCAGGTTGGGTCAATTCGTATCGAGTCAAAGTCAGCTCAAGGCTAAAAATAACATATTTGAAACCTGACCTTATTTGAATTTGGGTTAGTCGGTTGTAGTCACTTCAGGTCAACCCAAATAGAAATACAAGAAGAATTGAAAACGTAATGATTATCTTTTGCAAACTCGGAGATTTGAAGCCTCGTGTGAAATAAAGTGGGATTGTGGGGTTATTCACTTATGACAAAAATGGGTGTTTAAATAAACCAACCCAAAAATCATGTTGGCTCCAAACGTAAAATTCTATGTTCTTGGTCTACTATACAAATGAAAATAAATAACGCCGGCAACATTGAATACTTATTTCAAGAGTTAAAATGAGAACTACATAAGAAAAAATATATGTTTTGGAATCGATTTAGTTAGGTTATAAAATAGCAACTAACTTTTTTTAAAGTTCATTTTTGTTACGTAAATTATATAAAATATGATTAAATGCAATAAATTTCTATAAAGTGTTTTAATATGTACATTTTAATTTGTTGTCATATAAGAAAAACTGACACGTATTACATTTAATTAGGGGTGATCACGGTCTAAAAATCAGACCGGACCGAGACCGATTTCGGCAAAAATCTTACACCGAGACCGGACCGAATGTGGCCGGTCCGGTCTCGGTCCGACTCGGTTCGGTCGGTCCGGTCCAACAAAGCCAAATTAGCACAAATTAGTCGGTTTGTGGTCCGGACCGGACCGAAACGAGGACCGAATTAGCTTAAAATCCGAGACCGAAGACCGAACCGAATGTAGTCGGTCCGGTCCAGTCCAGTCCGATCTTGGTCAGTCGGTCCGGTTTGTTCGGGTCCTTTGCTCAGCCCTACATTTAATGATAGTTTTCATAGTTCAAGTATAAGGCTAGTCACAGTGGTTCGGTCGAAGCACCGGTCTACCGATCGGTTGCACTCTGTCGTCCCACTGTGGTGTTTGGGTGATGGTCGGTCGTGGGTTACCTTTGGCATGAACTAGTTCTTCCGCTCGATCGAGTTCAAAACACACACAAATCTCCTTTTAATACTAAAAAACAAAAAATCACCTTTTCAATTTAGTTTGTTGATTACATAGAACTTGTGAGGTGGTATGCAAAGTTGATGAACCAAAATTGTGAAGACCATTTTGGATTATAATATATTTATTTTATAATAAATATATACCAAGAATTATAATTTAGAAAAAAAAAGATAAAGAAAAAACTTTAACCCAAAAAACCGCAAAAACCCACAAAACCAACCCGCAAAACCGCATAAACCGTAAAAACCGAAACCGCAAAACCGCGCGGATGTGGATTCTCTTTTTTTAAAAACCGCAATTGCGGATGCGGGTTGGTTTTTACCAAAACCGCACCAACCCGCACCACGCTTACCCCTACCAGATGGTTGTGATATTTTCAACACGTATATACTAGATCATGCAATTGTCGTTTTAAAAAAAATAAATAAATAAATAAATAAATCTCAGGTCACCACTGTGACAATTAAGTCGTCGTTAGGTCGAAAGCTGATATGACACAGATGAACTAAGTTGCCACTATGTTCAGCTTAAAGATGTAACTTTAAAAAAACTTTATAGCTATTTTGCGACCTAAACTTTTTGGAAAATGTAAGTGGGGACAAAGACACTTGTAGGTAGGTATTTAAAATTATTTGGTGAAGGTGCAACCAAGTCACACAAAAACACCTTTTTAGAACTTGTACGCGAATTAAAATAGTTAGATAATTTTATGAGGTCATATATTTCATAAGAAGATAAATAGAATAGGTTTTCAAAAAGGATTTTACATGTAAGGTATATAATTTTAACAAATAAATTGGATACATGTAACATGTTTGACGCGCAATGTAACTTAAGCTTCCTCTAAAAAGAAAAAAAGAACAAAATCGTTTTTTTTTTTTGACAAGCACATATATGATGATGAAAAAGTTTGATTTTCCAAAGTTAGAATATGAAAAAGCCTTTGAATGAAAAGAAAATCATTCTTCAAGTGTCTATTGAAAATTGAAGAATTTAAAAGTGCATGCTTAAACAAACTCTTCTTGGGTTGGTGGGCAAGCCATTTAATTCTAGATGTCGTGTACTGGTATTCACCATTTGTATTATTGTTCATGTAATATCCAAAAAAAACTTTTGATTTAACTTTAAAAATATTCTTCCTGATATAAACTCCAATATACTGTGACACATAGACAAAAAAAAAAAAAAAAAATTGTGTGGCGACTAGTAAAAGTGTTTTTTACGTATTTTAAATTGTTTCCTTGAAGATATAAAACTATTTTTATTTGGAAACACACAACAACATATTCGAATATCTAATTTTCAGATGAACAAAGTACAAATGAAGAAGTAAATAATAAGGAGGGTGTATATATGATGAATAATGTAGAAATAGAAAGTGTGAATGAATGATAAGTAACTAGGGTGTATATGTTAATTTCAGAATGATAGCGTAGTAAATAAAAAAAGAGAGTACGTACCGGTAAACAACGACAACTGGTAAAGGTTTATTAGATAAAAGAGTTGGAAGGTCTCGTTTTGGTTGGAAGTGTTTCAAGCAGTCAAGCCTGAGTTCCACCATATCAGCACCTTCATTCTTGGCTTCAAACATATCACCCACCATCTTTTCTACATATTCACTCATTAATGGTACACATACCATTGTTCTACTATTTCTTACCACACCAACACTACCCATTTTTTTTTCTCAATTATTTTTCACTAATGGCTTTGGGGTTCTGAATAACAGGAGAGGATATGGAGTTTATATACACACACACAAAAGTTGGTAAGAATAAGGGATAGAGATTAGGGGAGGGGGTTGGTGAGTCCTACGTGGATACCAACATTTCATATTACTCATTCTAAATGTGGCATGTACTTGTATATTATTCAGCTGTTAAGTTGGTAGATGATGAAAACTCAAGAATCAACATGTTTTACACCTAAATTAAATACTACTAATGAATTTTGACTCAAATGTATATGCAAGTGGTAATGCAAAATAAGATATATAAATTTGTCAACACAAGGAAAATAGATGGAAGGTGTGTAAGAAGAGGCAAAGAGTTGGTGGCAACTCTTAAGCATCTCCATTTGGTCATATATTTATGACATTTAGTTAATGCTTAATTTCTTTTGAACTACCAATGTTTTCTTTAGGTAGAGTTTTAATCTGGTCACCAACTATAATACAAATTGACCATAGGTTACAAGCAATGTTTTAAAACTCGGTTTTTTAGTTGAGTCATTGAATTATCGGTTTAACCGGTTCGATCGTCAGGTCAACCCGATTTTTTATTAAAAAAACTATTTTTTTCAACCGGGTCAACCGGATTTTCTATTAAAAAGATGAAAAAAAAAAAAAAAAACCCGACCGGGTTTTGAGAACCGGGTTGACCAGTGTCACTTAAAACCCGGCGGGTCTAACCGGTTAACCCGACTTTTTTACCTTTTTTTTTTTGCCAAAACCGGTTCAACCAGTTAACCAAATCAGATCGATCCGAGTTTCAAAACATTGGTTACAAGTGAATTATGTATGTTGTACACGTTTTGGTTAATATCATATGCATAAAAAGGTCACTCCCTCATCATATATAAATTATAACTACATTAAACATTTTTTTTTAACTTTAAAATTGGTGTTTACATCATTGCCTTTGCATTTGAGGGGACCAAAAGCTTACTTTTAATTTTCTAACTTGTATGTGTTACGAAACTTAACTAAATTCTGCTTAAAGTTTTGTTGGAAAGCTGTCAACTAGAGTTTTGACCAAGTTGGTTAAATGCATGATAAGACAATCCTCAAACTTAATAATCGCTTACACGAAAGATCTGTATGGATGATTATATTCTATAGAGTTACTCTAACGTGTTCATCAACATTTTATAACCCGGCATTTATTTTACCTTAAGCAACATGGAGGGCATGCAAACTTTTGGTCTTTTTGTATTAAAATGCAAATTAGACATAAAACGGAAAGAAACACGAAATGCATTAACAAGTGGTGATGTAAAATGTATCTAACAAATGAAATGAATACTTGTTATTTTAGAGCATTCAGAGTGGTTTTACAATATATCCAGATAAATCAATACATCCATGTCACTACCCATCATTTTCACTACAAATTCATGAGAGGGAGTTGAGAAAATCAACTTTTCCTTAAACAAAAAATGCCTTGCACAACCAGAAGTGCATTGCCAAATCAAACCCCGACCGGCACTCTTGGATGGGGGGGAGTGGATTTCCAAGTAATTCCCTATGATGTGTGGAGAGAGCGAGTAAAAAAAATAATAAATAAATAAATAAAATAATAATAACTCGGGCAAAATTATTGTGAGCCATATTTAAGGGGTTTTACTTCTTTATGGATACATTATTCTCAAACTAGTTGATTAATTTAGCTCAATTTGTGAGGAAATGCTACATCTACTTACAATTTACAAAAAAAACTCACACGATGACATGGCAATGATGTGTCAGGAAGTGAATGGTTTATTAAAAGAGGAGAGAGAAACCACAGCAATCAGAAAAAGACACATCATCGTGTAGGATTTTTTTTTATAAATTGTATGTGGATGTAGCGTTTTTCCAATTTGTGACACATATAAAATACTATTTGATTTGATAGTGAAGCATAGATTCGCTTTATGCGGATCGTCAAATCTCAACAACAATGGGAGTAGGCGTGGAATAAGTCATAACCCACTTTGCCATTTTTTATTTATTTATTTATTTTATTTTTTTCATATTTGAGTTTGACCAAGTAAATTAAACACAGGAATACCAAAGTCTTCCTCTTAGCCATTGACATTTGTATTATTATTATTTTTTTTTAACTATATATGATTCTTTACTGACCTCCCTGTAACTTTTTTCATAAATAAACTTGTAAGGATAAAATTTTAAAATGAAAAATTAATTGGTACAAGAATGTGACATAATTCATGAGTATTAAGAACTTGCAAGTATCAAGTGTCATGCTAGTGTCTGTACAAGGACAAAATAAATTGGGGCTGTAAAACTGACCCAACTACAAAGGTGTTGATTATCAAGACGACTCGGTGCATGTGATTATAAAATACGTCATGTGAGCCACGGCCTATTTAATGAACCTTAACTCAAATACTCAACCTTTGAACCGTATCCAAATGATATCACAAAGATAAACAGAGTTTCTTCTGTTTGTAAAATTGAAATAATATTAATCATAGGCCCTTCACAAGGATGTCAAATGTATGTGACACTGAATATGATGATTCGTTGTTATACTTGAAATTTGAATATGGTTATGTCTTACCTCATCAACCAAGGAAATGGGTCAGGAAAAGACAAAACAGGAGTATATATGTGTGTTTCAAGAGCAACCATATCTCTGTTACACAAGATTTTGGGAATGACCCAGGAAAACTACAGAGGTTTTGATAAGTAGACTAAAATGCGACAGGGACGAAAACTACAGAAAACAAACATATTTCAAGTTCTGAAACTCACATGCTTTGTTAACAAAATAGAACAGTAAACCCGAGCTAGATATGTCTTCACTAAACAACGAGTAGCCAAGTGCCAATAATGAGAATAAGCAACTTTTACTATCATATGCTACTGATACAACTAAATGCACCTACCTATTACTCTGCGATATATAGAAATGAATGCAAAACTTTACCTTTAGATATCTTCATATTTTAGATCTATGCCACTAATAGTATGAAGTACTCAGGAGTTTGACAAGTACTCGGAAAGGATTCATTCAAGTTTTTGCAGCAGTTGAGACACAAGTCCCACCAATCAGTGTGCCAACCTTCTCGCCCTTGATAGCTTTTGCAATGTTACCAGGTTTTCCAAGATCAAATACGACAACTACATCAAAAGAAAACTCAGATTTACAGGAATGGATTTTCATAAACACATCCTTTGCAAAACTAAATACGACAAAAGACTACCCTAAAAAAAGGACAAAGGTTGATTAAGTTATCACTAAACTCCCAGGATCTTTTCATTAGTATGCCCTACCAAAAGATTTTAGTGAATCATTTACTTAAATTCTCATAATCATACTCGTAACATTAACAAATGTAACTATGTAAGTAGCTAATCATCATTTACTTGAATTCTCATAATCATACAGGTACCCGCAGTATGGTGGATTTAGTACTTGTCAGAACGGATATGGGTCAGGTTGGGTTTATCAGCAAACTCTTATCCCCTTTATTATAAAAGTTTATGCATTAAAAATAAAATTAGGTTATAGAAATGGTTATCTCTGAAAATTCCCTACGTACTTCCATTGGAAAAGCAGACCCTTACAGAGGAGATAGCAAAATCTCTGACCGATTGAATGACAAAAGAATTATGTAACGATTTCTTCAAAGAAGATATTTTATGAAACGATTTAGAAGCTTGTAACTGGTAACCATTATAAAAAAATACTGCGACGTTTGCCTATTTGGCATGTTTTCCTTTTAGAATCTCACCATGTAAACCAAAACCTGTCATGAATGAGTGAGTTGAAACTTGCCACCTCTAGCTGATGGTCCATGTTTAGTTAACACGTAATGATCTTTATTTGGTTTTTTTGACTAACTAAATCTCCATCTAACCACTCAGGGGTGGCCTAGTGGCTTATGACTATAATGCTAAAATGTGTGAGGTTTCAAGTTTAATTCATGCTAGGAGCAAACAACCCTGAAGTGACCAAGCCAACCTCCTGAAAAGGGAGGGCTTTACCCGGTTTGAGTCGTGGTGGGCTCAAACCCCGTGTATTAGTGGACCAAAAAGGTCGGAAACCATGGTTACCCAAGAAAACCTTTCTCCATCTGAAATTGACATTATTAATGTAAAGAACAACCTGATGTAAATGAGGGAAGACATATTCGTTTAATCCATTTTCTAGCAAGTAAAAAGTGTAAAACAACTACTGGCCAAACTACTAGTTTATCCTAATGCACTTCATGTTTCAATCACCCTTTTATGAGCACTAACATAATGTCACTGTTACAGGGAATAAGACTAGTTGATTCACTTTCTTGCCAAAGAAAATGGACCCAGTGGATAATATTGTACAACTACAATAAAATACTAATCAAACAGTTATACTATAAGCAAATGATGTAATTTTCGTAGCTATAAGAATATATGCATGTGAGTAATAAAAAATAAAAATAAAAAATTGCTCAGGGCATAATATGTAAAGAAGAGCAAGAAATACTATCATTAAAGAACATACCCGGGATGTTGTTTTCTTGACATAAAGTGATTGCGGTCAAGTCCATAACACAAAGGTCTCTCGAGATTACTTCTTGATAGGTAAGAGTGTCATGAAGTCGAGCGTTTGGGTTAATCTTTGGATCTTCTTCATACACACCATCCACGTTAGTAGCTTTTAAAACTACCTCTGCGTTAACTGCATAATCAGGACAAGATCTTGACTTAGATAGTTAAATTTAGTTAAAAGATATGATTGTGAGCATAAGGTTGACTATACATATTTTTAACTAACCTATTATCAACACATTTGGGTGTATGTGGGTCAAAATTGCCACCTCTAAATCATGCACAAACCAGATGAGCCAATTTTTTATTCAGCAAAATTAGTTGGAAATGCGGTAAAATGACCAAATGAAAACCTCCTATTGGTGCAGTGACTAAAACAAACTTTATTCCTTAGTACATCGACAAACTAATACTTTTTGCGAGCCATCCATCAAACTTTAAATACTCTCGGAAAAAAAAATTGTTTGGCACATATACTATCAAAATAATGAGATCCGGCTACCAGTCTATCAATTTAATTTACTTCAATCATTTTCTCCTACGAATCCATCATTCCATAAAAAGGAAACAAAAACTAACATCACCATTTTGCCAGTGTAAAACAATGTATCATTTTATTGCTAGAAATAAAAGCAGTAGGAACAATGTGACTAAATGAGATACGATATTGACAAAATCACTTCGTATGGGAAATAAAGAGGGACGCATCTAAAACCTGAATATAAACTGAAACTTACTCTCTGCACAGCGAAGGGCTGCAGCAGTGTCTGTTGTGAAGAAGGGATTTCCGGTCCCGGCTGCAAAGATGACGACCCTTCCTTTTTCTAAATGCCTTACAGCTCTCCTACGTATATATGGTTCAGCAACTTCAGACATCCTAAATGCTGTCTGGACTCTAGTTGGGATGCCCATGCTCTCCATTGTTGCTTGTAAATATATAGCATTCATCACAGTAGCCAACATCCTGATCCAGTTATCCATTCATCCATATATATAATATTATAAACTTACGATTGCCCATATATCACAAAAATTTCTCAGACACATTTTCTGCAGAGGCCACAAAACAGCTGAGTAGAATGGGTTGGCTGATGTGTCAAACACGGTATTTTTTTGTATGGGTCAGGTCAGGTCAGTTAGGAGGCTGTGTTATACAAGAAACAGTTTAGGATACTTATTACCTAATACGTCATATGTCACAAAGGCAAAAGTAAAGTAAAGTAACTCCCAATACCGTCTTCCACAGTGTATGGGGGAGGTTGAGATGTAGACAGCCCTACCCCTACCTAAGGTAAAGTTCTACCAAAGGTAGAAAAGGACCTCCGTCCTTGCATGGAGTAAGGATTGAACCCTTGACCTCTGTCTCTCCGGAGGCAAGGGTGTTAACCACTTGATCCAATACCGTCATATATCACAAAAGCGGCCAGCTTAATATTTAAATTCCAATCACATTTCTCTTTAAAATTTTACAATGGTCCTAATATTGAAGTTCAATAACATGTTAGGAAATGAAATATTGTAAAACCAAAAACAAACAATACTTTTTAGGTAAAAGAAAAGGTTCGTACTTTAAATGGGAAGTAGAGAGTACAATGCATGAACATACCTTATAAACTAAAAACTTGCCATTAAGAAATCAGGTATAATGTGTTAACTCCCGTTCACTGATTTACATTCTATTAAGAAACATAGAACATGAAATTGACAGTATAGGGAAATAAATGGTACCCAATGTAATCAGCAGACGAGCGATCGAGACCACTACTTCCTGCCCATGAAGCTCCACGAAAGATATTCCCCCCACCCACAACTATTGCCACCTAAATCATATCACGGAAAATCAAAAATTATAATTAAAAGGCTGATGCCATAATCATATGGTAAACATAGATTTTGGATCCAAATAATCTTTTTGTACCCCACAATTTGGCAAGCACTCGAAGATTATGGTATTTACAGATTATAAGCTGAATATGGTGGTGTATCCATGTATGCATGTAAGTCTATGTAGCACACAATGCAGCATGGTTTGGTGAATCTTCTGAGCAGTAATTATGAGCATTGAGCTCAAATTTTTATGTTTCCACTGTTAAAAGGAAGAAGTCATAAGAAATAGACACACAAGTTGACTAAATGGAGTAATGGACTTCAGTTAAGGTTTCAAATCCAGTAAACATGCTGTTGACATTTCTCTTATTTTTCAGATCCTTATTTTATTGTTAAAAATAAGCAATTTTATCAAACGTCTTATTAATTTAGCCGTCGAACAGAGACCAAACCACCATTGACATTAAAAATATCTCAGCATAAAACCAAAGGTGCGAGTATTACAGAATAAGACCATAGTGTGTGACTTAAAGTAAGTGTATGCGTTTTTAGAACAATAACTACAAAACTTGTAATACGCGTACTCTATTAGGGTCTTTAAAAGCAAACTTATGAATACTTAATAGATACTCAAATATTGCAAAAACAAATTGGAAATTTACCTCAATGCCAAGCCGAGTCACATCAGCAACCTCTCTTGCAATAGCCATTGTAACCTAAAAATCAAATGTAACAGCATTATATGCTAATAACAGGCAGCATACTAATATTTCAATAATGATTATGCACTTCATACCTTGGGGTCGATATTTTGTTCACGGTCACCCGCAAGTGCTTCACCACTTACTTTAAGAAGCACCCTTTGCCACTTAACAGGACATCTTGGTGTCCCATTTTCATTCATCCTAAAATACCAAAACAACCCAATCAACCAGTTTTTCGACGTCAAACCAATAGACTAAATGGTAAATCAGATTGTCTTAATACACAGTAACATTCTGAATGTCATAAAAATTGCATTTTAAAACGATCCATTATCTATATAATAAGACCCACCTCAAATTATCAACTAATTGACATAAAGTTAACATAAGTTGCTCATACAAGGTTCAAAAAATGCTCATAATAAAAGACTCAAATTACCAAACTCTACACATAAAAATTCAATCTTTATCAAATGGGCACTAATAACAAGAATTATACCTAAAGGGAATTGAATCGGAAGAAGATGAGCAATTGATAACCAATGAACTAAACTTAGTATTATTAAACCCATAACTTATATGGTGGTTATTATAACTAAGTTGATGATAATTTGGTTTGAGAAAACCACCCAATAATGGTGAATAAGAAGAGATGGATAAAGAGCGACCAATGCAAGATGATGAAGATGAAGAAGATAAAGCCATGATGATTTTCTTGGATTTAAATGGTTTTTGTTTGGAGAAAATGTGGATAAGAGTGACAGGGTTTTTGGGTTCTCAACATTTTTATGTCGAACTTTGTTATATCAGAGCAAGGGGTAAGGCTTCTTCGTTTCTCGCCGAATCAAACGTGGCAACTCGCCGCATTTTTTCTTTCCTCGCCACGATACCATTGTGTCTCGCCACAATGGTTTTCGCCATTCAAACGACGAACTAAACGACAATATGCAAATACTTACCGTTTCTTTACAACGGTTACATTTCATTTTAACATTTACTTTTCAAATTCAAAAACATTTAAACAACTCTATAAATATAAACCACCATCTACACAAAAAAATTCACATTTCACAAACACAATTCAATTTCAAAATTCACATTCTCTTTACGCAACAAATGTCTTGTCGTCTCCCTCATTCTGTTACTGATATGCGAACGTACGTTCAAAATCAATGCGAGAACGATGATGAGGCTAGAAAAGACGCTATTATACGCGTCATCCAATTCTTTGAGGACAAAAGGAATGAGAAGTTGCGGATGAGAGACAGCTACAAGACTTGCAACGACATAGCACTTAACGAAAAGGTGTTATCGAGAAATTTCTGAAGGAGGAAGCTCGCAGAGATGACAAACTTATTGACAAGTTGTGGAAGTGTGTTCAACGGATAACGAACAACATCAACACCAAAGTCAATTGGAGCTATCGGGTGAACAAAGATTATGATCCAGGAGTCTCCGGTGAGGGATCTCCGGTAGACGAGGAAGCTTTGTCTCGCCTCGAGGATTATATACCCTCCGCGTTTGATCCTGCGGACGAGGAGTTTTCAGATTAGGATTTAAAATTTATGTATTTTTCGTATGGTTTATTTTATTACCGTAATTTTTTTTTCATTTTTTCGTATGTTTTTTTTTTAATTTTGCGTATTGTAGTCGTATTTTTATTTTAATTGAATGAAATGAATTTAATTATGTTTGGAAAATATGAAAAATAAATAAAATGAGGGTGGGTGGGGCCCAAATGAAGAGAAGTGAGTAAGTTGTGATTGAGGGGTATTTTTTAGTTAGTGTGTTGAAGTGATGTGGAGGTGAGGTGGCACACGTGGGGCCCAAATGAAGAGAAGTGGGCAAGTTGCCACACCCCTTGCTCTTAACTCACATCAATTTCATAGTTTTTTTTTTTTAATTATTTTTTTCCTTTTTTTTGTTTAATAAGTGGTTATATTTGGCAAAAATAATTGTTGTTTGAATTAAGGATAATCTCTTATAAGTTATGTATGTGTATTAGAGCTGGCAATTTCGACACGAAACACGAAAACACGACACGACACGACACGAAGTTAACAGGTTTCGTGTTTGGGCTTATCGTGTTTCGTGTCGTGTTCGTGTTCGTATAAGATGACACGATAAGATAACGTGTCGTGTTCGTGTCAAGACCTGTTAAGACACGATAAGACCTGTTAAGACCCGTTCAGACCTGTTAAGACCTGTTAAGACCTGTTAAGATTTCGTGTTTTAGCGTGTCAAGAGCTGTAAAGACCTCTTATCGTGTCTTATCGTGTTCGTGGTCGTGTAACCTGTTAATTTTCGTGTTCGTGTTCGTGTTTTAAGATCTGACACGATTAGCTTATCGTGTCGTGTTCGTGTTAGGTCTTAACAGCTCCGTGTCTTATCGTGTCGGTGTCATGTCGGACCTGTTATGCCAGCTCTAATGTGTATGCTGGAGCTAAAGATTTTAAAAATAGATTATTTTTATAAGTTATATGAAGTAGCCTTTGGTTTTAAGAGATGATAGACGATTTTTTTTTTTTTTATAATCTCTTATAAGTTATGTATGTAAAAAAAATTATTTTAAATAAATAACTTTCTTTTTTAAAATAAGCATAATCTCTCAACAACTTGTATGCCAAACATACCCGGGTTAACTAGGTCTCTACCCGTTTGATGGACGGTTTTCCCAATAGGTGATCAAAATTGTAAAACAATATATTTAGTGTCAAGGTTCAATAACTATTGCGGAATGCACACACTTTGCAACAAATATATTAAAGAAGTTATAAAAGAATAATGTGATGTTTCAGTTGCGTATTTGAGAAATCATATGTAATATAAGTTAGAGAACTCAAAATAAAAAAGAAACAAACATAAATTTTGATTAAAGCACCCCAAATAAAAACATCAAAATCAAATTCGATTACACAAAGAACACATTGAAAATGGTAAATAAGTCTAGAAAAAAGAAAGAACGATACGAAAACATTAAAGAACAATGCTTAAACGACATTCCAGCGGCTATTTGATTTCATGTTCCAACTCCTTTCCCTAAACACATATGAATAAAAGAACTTGTTAGGTTGAGTTGTTAGAATTATGAAACAAATAAATTGCATGTGATTTAAATTAAAATACTCACCGAGTGTGATGCAACTATTTCATTGAACACGATGATGAGAACATGATCATTAGAAATGCAAGACACAATATTAACATAATGAGTACATGCATTATGGTTATTCTTTGGTAGTCTAAATAACCATTGTTTCCCAACCATTTCGTATAACTCATTCGGAATCATGTTCGGGTTATCAGCAAACAGATCATACAAACTAAGAACAGATTTACCAATTATTTTGATAACTTCATTGTCAAATAGGATCAAAGAAGTAGATAGCTTAGTTTGCTCATCAATTGCAGTAACTTGCACCCTATTCTTGTTTGACATACGAGAAGATAGTTAATAAATAAAACACTTAGTATAACATATTATTTAAATTTACGCATGCTATATACACCCACCCTAGATTATTTATATCAGTCACAATAGCCAAAAGTATGAGATATATCAGTGATTTGGTCGAGTTGGCGTGTGCATCCTGAGTTAGCAAAGAATCTATCGGGAGATAAGTAAACAATTTGTTTTGCAAGTAACTTGTGCTTGTTGCTAATGATGTAATTCTGTATATCCATTAGATAAATCGTATATAACTTTTTAAGTAAATATCGGATTGTGTTATTTTATTTTCTTTGGTAACATAAGTTATTAAAAAGGATTAGAAAAATATCATTGAATTATTATATGCTTATTACTGCTTATTGTTGTTATAATTTTAAAGTGTACAAATAATAAAAAATAACAATAATATATAGCATTTTACAAAGATCATTCCCTCCTTATATAAGCATGATTTTTAGAAACATCTCCATTTAAAAACAACCTTGTTGCAGATTTTGAGTTTCTCACTTTCACAATGCCTAAAAAGTTAAAGACAAATTAGAACTTTACAAGTGTAAAAAGTATGATTATAAAGAATTATGTTATGATATAAATAACTAGTTTAAAGACCCAGGGATTCACGGAATTTTTAAAGAAATATGAAAATGAGATAATAAGAAAATGCATGAACGTAAACATGTTCCATTAATATATGAAAGAAATAATGAGATAATACGTGAATTATTCGATAATCAATTGAGTTTATAACGGCTACAATAATAACGTCCATGCGTTGGTCTCCAAATTTGACGGTCTCGAGTAGCAAATGACGTATGTGAGTGCTAATCAATTTCATATCAAATGTCCATTCCGTGAACACCTAATAGTACATTGAAAATGTTAGTAAAAGTAGGTTGTAATTCATAATATATTATAATACTAAAATATGGTAAAAATATGTGATATGTATATTATACATACCTCTTTGAACCTTGACCCTAGACCTTGAACTACTTTTTTGTAGACGACATTTGTAGTAGTTTTAGAGATATTACTGTCCTCATCACAAACGACAATCTTCAAACCTCTTTTGCTTTTAACTCTTGAAACAACAACGTATAGTTGTTCATGTGTAAAAACAGGATGTGGAAGGTACAAACCAACTTTTGAAAGTGAATGACTCTGTCTTTTGTTAATTGTCATGGCAAATGAAATTGAAAATAAAGACCCATGGATTCACGGGGTTTTTAAAGAAATATGAAAATGATATAATAAGAAAACAACAAACGTAAACACGTTCCATTAATATATGAAAAAAACAATCAGATAACAGATGAATTATTCGACACTCAATCGAGTTTGTAACAATTAAAATAATAACATCGATCTTGTTGTCGTCTCTAAATTTGAGGGTCTTGAATAGTAAATGACGTATGTGAGCGCTAATCAATTTGATAGCAATATGAAAATGAGATATTAAGAAAACAACAAACATAAACGTGTTTCATTAATATATGAAAGAAACAATGAGATACTACGGGAATTATAAGTGAATCAATACAGGTTGTAACAATCAGAATAATAAATGTCCATTTGTTACCCAAGCCATATTTGATGGTCTTAAATAGCAAATGACGTGTGTGAGCGTTAATCAATTTAATAGCCATTATCAATTCCGTAAACACCTAATAGTCCACAGAAAATGCAAGCAAAAGTTTATGCGTACTAAACACTACGAAAAATAAAGAAAGTATACTCAACTAAAATCATAAAGTTATCCTTGAGTGTTTTGACACAAATATTGAAATTCTTTTAGTTTATATAACTTGTTGTTATAATTTTGAAGTGTATGAATAATAAAACTTAACAATAATATATAGCATTTTACAAAGATCATTACCTCTTTATATAAGCATGATTTTCAGGAACATCTCCATTTAAAAACAACCTTGTTGCATATTTTGAGTTTCTCACTTTCACAATACCTAAAAAGTTAAAGACAAATTAGAACTTTATAAGTGTAAAAAATACGGTTATAAAAAAATTACGTTGTGATAAAAATAATTAGCTTAAAGACCCGTGGATTCACGGGAGTTTTAAAGAAATATGAAAATGAGATAATAAGAAAACAACGAACGTAAACATGTTCCATTAATATATGAAAGAAACAATGAGATAATAGATGAATTATTCGACAATCAATTGAGTTTGTAACAATTAAAATAATAAACATCGATGTCGTTGTCGTCTCCAAATTTGACGGTCTTGAATAGCAAATGACGTATGTGAGCGCTAATCAATTTGATAGCAATATGAAAATGAGATATTAAGAAAACAACAAACATAAACGTGTTTTATTAATATATGAAAGAAACAATGAGATACTACATGAATTATAAGTGAATCAATACAGGTTGTAACAATCATAATAATAACGTCCATTTGTTACCCAAGCCAAATTTGATGGTCTTAAATAGCAAATGACGTGTATGAGCGTTAATCAATTTTATAGCCAATATCAATTCTGTAAACACCTAATAGTCCATAGAAAATGCAAGCAAAAGTTATGCGTACTAAACTCTACTGAAAATAAAGAAAGTATACTCAACTAAAATCATAAAGTTATCCATGAGTGTTTTGACACAAATATTGAAATTCTTTTAGTTTTTATAACTTGTTATAATTTTGAAGTGTACGAATAATAAAAATTAACAATAATATATAGCATTTTACAAAGATCATTACCTCCTCATATAAGCATGATTTTCAGGAATATCTCCATTTAAAAACAACATTGTTGCATATTTTGAGTTTCTCACTGTCACAATACCTAAAAAGTTAAAGACAAATTAGAACTTTATAAGTGTAAAAATCTGATTATTAAAAATTACGTTATGATATAAATAATTAATTACCATCAAATGTGCATATGATTGATGTGTGTTTCGTAGGTATTTTTTAATTCAAGTTTTAAATTTATAATTGTCGGACTTATACCTTAAAGACACACATTCATGGACAGTGTAACCGATCAGATGTAGCCAGTGGGGTAAGTACGAGGTCGATCTCAGGAATAGTATGTGATTTGTCGTAAAAACCAATTATAGAGTATTGTAGTATTTGGGTAACTCAAATGTATTATATTTGAGCACCGGGATCGTTTCTAGCGAGAGATGAATGGAATTTTCAACTCGCGTCGCGTAATTCGGGATTTGAATGGGAAAAAGGGAATTTTGAGTGATTTCTAAACTACAGGGCAAGGTATAATAAAGGGAAGTAATTAAAAGCACTAAATCTATGATGCAAACAAGTAAATATGACTAAGTACACAAATTAAAACTAAAACGCTAATTACGATTAATCTAAAACGTGAATTAAATGCAAACTAATCTAATTTAACACCTAAAAGAGATCTAATTATTTTCTACAGCTAAAAATATGATTTAAAAATTATCTAAAATTTAAAACTAATTTTTATGATTTTTCTTGATTTTATTTGAATTGAAAACTATTTTTGTATTTTTAAAATGAATGTAAAATGCTAAAAATTATGAAAACTTAAGAGAAAATTACAAAACTATTTTTTAAAAAACTTAACTAACTAAAAATAATTTTCAGAACTAAATTTGTATTTTTCTGATTTTTTATCTAATTTCTATGAATTTAAAACTATTTAAAATTAATTAAATGGATAAAAATTACTATTTAAACTAGGAAAATTCAGTAAAAATATTTTTTTATGTCTTTTTGATTTTTCTTAATCTGAGAAAATTGAAATTATATTTTTGTGAGCTTTTTCTGATTTATTTCTATTAAAAGCTATTTGAAAAGTATTAAAAGCTGTTTTATATGCAGAAAAATAGCTAAACGCTACAGAAAATTATGAAAAATTCTAGGAAAGTCGTAAATTATAATAAGAAACTAGGAAAATTGTGAGAAGCAGCTAATGACTACAGATTAAGTTAGCTGCTATGCAATCTGATCAAATAAGCTAAAATGATGATAAGCTGAATGATGAATTAAGCAACCAGAAGCTATGAGAAGATGTACTAAGCTAAAACCAACTACTATCAACCTAATGCAACTGTATACTACCAATTAATCTCAAGCTAGAAGTAGATAAGCAATTCTAAATTCATTTAAGCAAATTTAAACTCAGTTCTGAACTACCAACTTGCAGCTTAA
Organism: Chrysanthemum seticuspe; assembly: GCA_019973895.1. Taxonomy (NCBI): domain Eukaryota; kingdom Viridiplantae; phylum Streptophyta; class Magnoliopsida; order Asterales; family Asteraceae; genus Chrysanthemum; species Chrysanthemum seticuspe. The sequence continues at coordinate 136,963,222 of BPTQ01000004.1, forward strand.
AATTAAGCTGCAAGATAAGCTCTAGTGGAAATCCAGCAATTGGAGTCTAATATCTACCCAGCAAAGAGCTTAAAAACCAACTTTTAGCTTATTTGAGATTGAATTGAGCTTTAGAGAAACTTGTGAAAAACTGGTTTGAACACTTGTAAACTGATGTGCATATGCACAGGGTATTCTTAAGAAAACTGACCAAGTTTAAGCAACAATTAAGTTGTGTTAGAAAATTTGTAAACATAATCCAAAAATACCAGGCTTAACACCACCGACCCGAGATCGATAATCCAAAATCTCTACAGGTTTGAGCTTAAATTGAATGATTTAAAATTCCACAAGTAGAAGCAGTTTGAAAATGAATAGTTGTTTTGACTTTTTGACAGAATTTGCAGATTGACTTTTATAAGCTTTGATCTACTAATACTGATCCTAAATGATGATTCTAGATGTAATATGATCTAAATGAGCTAACCTTAATGATTCTATACCTAATATGCAAGCTATAACAATCTAAGTCTAACTGATATGTAAATTTTAGCAGATTCAAATGGATTTTGACTTTATGATGAATGCAAGCACTATTTTATGATTGAAATCTCCTAAGTATACCTAAATGAGACTATCTAAACTAATTCTTACCACTACTATTACCTCTAATGCAATAATATTCACTGAACCAAACACTACTTTTAAGTCTGATAAGGAACTTATGCAATCAAAATCTCTTATACAGGCTACAACAATCCTTGATCTAGATTCTAATATCAATATTCAACCTAAATGAAATGATTTTGACATCAATCTCAGGCAAAAATCATAATCATCCAAATAATGCATACTTAATCAGAGTTAAACAGCAAATGATCTAAACAAACTCACACATATTAACCACAAACTAAGCAAGCATAACTATTATTAACTACACTATATTAAGCATAATCAAACAATAATCACTTCTATACTACTAATTTAAAAGTGAGACAGAATTGGAACTTACAAGTGGTCCAGCACACTATGGCAGCTGAAAATTAATCTAACCTATCCAATACCCCAAACCTAATCCAAATCCAGCTCAATTAACCCAACTCCAAACCAGTATAGCAAATCACACTAGCAATCCATCCCAATTTTGTTCCATTGACTTAGTTTGACTGAATTATGATCTTAATGTATTCTGGATTTAAAACTGAAATAAGTTCACTAAAAGCTATAAAGAGCTTAAGTGAGCTTATAGAAACAATAGCTTGAGCTTTTTGAAGCTATAAAACTAATTTGAGTTTTTTTTTTTTTTTTTTTTTTTTTTTTCAACTATTTTTCTTATTTTTTTTGTGATTTTTGATTAAGAATGAAAACAAACTGAAATGAACTTGAGATAATCTAATATGACTTTTTGATAACACTAATAAGTATTTAAAAACAGTAAATAGATAACAAGAAATTTGAGCTTAAAAGAGAAATTTATTAAACTTGAAATCTGAATACAATAAGATGAATACAATACTGAGATTATGAGAATACTACTAAAAACATTTAAAAACTAATACAAGCTACTGAGAAAACTAGATGATACAACTGTGTGTAATCCGGGGTTTAAATAGGAGAGCTCATGAGCTTGGGAAGGATCCAGAGGCTAATTGTGTGCTTCTTTGAGTGCATCTCATCCATTCGATCAAATCCCACCTCATTCCTTTTAATCACAGCCTTTGATCAGTCCCATCCACGTCCCATCAACCTTCAGAGGCTAGAAAGGCACACGGATTGCCAGCTTGGCATTCCCTTGTGTCAGAGCATGTCAGATAATGTCAGAAATACCCTTCAATTGTGGCCAATTAAGCGAATTAGAGGAGGGGCATATTAGGGTTCTTAGCTGGGGATGAATTGGGGAAAAATAATGGCGTGTAATTTATTTTTGGGTTTTTTTATTACTTTTTGACTGGATGGTAAGTGAACGGTTCGTTTGGGTTATTTAGCTAGGTTCAGATGGATACAAGGGGTCCAAAGGTTATTGAAAGGGTTCATGTGGTAAAGATAGTTGACTGGTCAATGGTTTATGTGATAGGGTTTAAATTCAGTTTGAACTCTTTTTTTATTATAAGGTTTAAAAGGAAAAGGTTTAATTTTAAAAGGGTAAAAGGTGTAATTAGGTAATAGTGAAAGGGTATTTTGGGGAAATTAAGCACAAGGGTTAATTCTCACAATGTGGGAAAGATGGGGGACAAATCTTGCCAATTTTGAAACTTCAAGGGTAAAATCTAACAAATTCTGAAACTTGAAGGACTGATTCTGCCATTTCTTCAAAGTTGATCCAATCTTTCAAAAATCATCCTTTAAGCATCAAAATCTTCACAATCACTCACTTCTGACTTCCCGACTTCAACTTTTGCACTCTTTTCCTTCTCTTGCTCGGGTTTTGTCTGATTTGTCTTTCTTTTGTGTGTTTTGTCAAATCCGTACCTGCACATGCATAAACTCAAGAAACCAACAAATATTAGGCATAAACGGCTCTTTCTTGGTTATTTTGGGCCTGATTTGGTAAAGAAATGGTATGTGTTTTAGCACATACCAAAATACCCTAGACTAGACGATTGTCGTGTCCTTACGCAATGCAATCAACTCACGCTTCTAAAACCAAGGATTTCAACCTCTTTCTACTAAACCTATGAAAAGTAGCAAAGATTCCTCAAAAGAGATTAAGAAACCCTTAATTCTAAAAATACCCCGTTTACCTTTTACTTCACATATAGATATTACGATTAAGCACTTATTCATTATGAGTGACAGTTTGTTGAACTTTCTTGTTGATCAATAACTCCAACATTTTTCAAACGACATTTTTAGGATCACGGAGTAGGAAACACAACTCAACGAGGAGTGACCATACGGATAGAATACATCGTCCCAGATTTTTCACAAGTCCCCAAACTAAGCGTAAAATCGAAATCATTGTTAAATATGACTTTAGATGCTAACACTACCCATGGAAGTTACTTGTGTAATTACCTCTTGCTCCCATTTTCCTATTTTTCCTCTATTTATTTTATTTTTGGTGAGAAATGAATTTCTTCAAGTTTCTCGTTTCGATAATTTTTATTCCGATAAAGATATGAAGCAAAGTCGCTAATTAGTTTTTCATCTTCCCTCGAAAACTGTTGCATACAAGAATGAGGTCCACATCAAGGTCCTAATTTAACATGATTTAGGGAGATATCCTTTTTATTACGACCAAAACAACTCATCTACGAGTCCAGAGACAGAAGCTTTTATTTAGATATCTCCCGGATTCAAAGTTTGGCTTAACACTTATTTCAGCACATTTGCATTTTTGCAATTTAGGCCCTCGGTCTTTTCAACCACCAATTCAACGAGATTACCGTTTTATCAGAAGTCTTATTATGACTTTGGAATTTGTTGGGAATAAAGATAACAGTTACCACTGATAGTCTTGTGGTTAACACTGCTGATGTTTACACTAGCATTGGAAACACATTACCACTGCCAGTACAAATATTGCCACTGCTATTAGTTAATTGTTAAGTAAACGTATATTGATAAGTATAGAAAAGATCTTGTGTATATTCTATATTGTTAGGTTTATACTTATCTTGTAAAGGACTCCTTGTGCTATAAAAGGAGATCCTAGGCCATTGCTTAGTATAACGAATAATTCATATTAGCTTCAAGGTGTAACCCTAGTGATAATCAAGATCACTCGTATTATTTCTTAATAATATTGAAGCGTGGAGTTTTGTGTTTATTGTTCTTGTTTACTTACATCTGTCTTCTAAGTATTATTAAGTATATTCCGCGTGCTTAATAATATAACTCAAAATATCACTAACACAAGGTGTGTGTTTAGATCCATCAAGTGGTATCAGAGCCAGGTTCTGATATTTTGATTTAGAAGATCCAAGGAATAAGCTTAACCTACTCACTTAACTCAATGGAGATGGAAAACCAGTCCAACTCTTCTACACCAATACTTCCTAAACTCAAACTCAATGAGTTTGAGATGTGGAGGATAATGATTGAGCAATACTTTATCATTCAAGACTATGCTCTATGGGAGATCATCTTAACTGGTGATTCTTTCAAGCCTGTGTCAAAAACTAAGAAGGTTGGAGACACAGATGTTGTGACAGTTTCTGTGCCTGAGACTATTACTTAAAAAGCACTGAAGAAGAATGATCTAAAGGCTAGAAGTTTGTTGCTGATGACTCTCCCTAGAGACCAGATCATAGCATTCAGCAAGTTCAAGACTGCTAAAGAACTTTTTGAAGAGATTTGCTCAGTGTTTGGTGGTAATGATGCTACAAAGAAGACACAAAAGACATTGTTGAAGCAAAGTTATGAAAACTTCTCTGATTCAAGCAGTGACTCACTAGATAGCATCTTTACCAAACTTCAGAAGATTGTTACTCAACTGACTGTGTTTGGCATTGAGGTAGAAAAGGAAGACCTCAATTTGAAGTTTCTAAGAAGTTTGCCTTCAGAGTTTCAAACTAATGTTACAGTTTAGGAAAACAAAGCAGATATTGAAACAATGAAGCTCAATGATCTTTACAACAACTTTAAACTCATTGAACAAAGACTGAAGAAGGCTGGGAAACTTGGTACAAGCTCAAGCAACTTGGCTTTGTTGTCAACCTCTGTTGACAATGATGATTCTGAAGATGACTGTGATGATGATATTGCCACTGCTTCAACAGTTTCCATTGGTAATGTTAGTGTTACCACTGCAGGTTCAAAGAAGAAGATTGCTAGTATTGGAGATTCTACCTTTTATGCCTTTATCTTCACTCAAGTTAATGGCTCTATATTAACTCATGAAGACATAGAGCAAATTGATGAAGATGACTTAGAGGAGATGGATATAAAATGGCAAATAGCTCTTCTTAGCACGAGGGCTAGGAAATTCTACAAGAAGACTGGCAAGCCTATTCACATCAACGGTGGTGAAACTGCAGGCTTTGATAAGAAGAAAGTGGAGTGTTTTAACTGCCACAAGTTGGGATACTTATGTAAAAGACCAAAGACCAAGGACAACAAATCTACTTGGTACAAGCAAAAGAAGGAACCAACTGTGGAAGAACCAAAGGCAATGTTGGCTATTGATGGTGTGAGCTATGAATAGAGTTTCATGGCTGATGAACATGAGGAAGAACCATCAGATGCTGCTCTTGTGTCTACTGAATTTGCTCTCATGGCTTTCTCTGACTCTGAGGTACAAAACTTTGAAAGTTGTTCTAAAATATGTAGGGCTGCTAGAGAAGTTGAAAGGCTTAATGAATCTTATGAAAGTCAAAGAACAGAGTTGTTAGCTGCTAATTATGCTGTGTCAAACCTTAGGAGAGGTATAGCTGTATTAGAAAAAAAAATAGAGCACTATAGATAAAATGAGTCTAAATATAATGATGATATGATACTTCTTAGAAGAGAGGTAGATCATACGACAGCTGTGAATGAGGCTTTCCAAGAAGAATTTGAAAAACTTAGAAAGAAAAATGAAAATGTCAATTTAACTATTGACACCTGTTATTATCAGTCTAAGTCAATTGATAAAATTTAGAATGCTCAATTACATAGTAAAGTTAAGTCTGGTACGGGTTATAATACAGTGTCTCCACCACTAAGAGGTGTTTATTCACCTCCAGGTATAGATTTAGCTCATACAGGTTTAGAAGACTTTCAGGATCTGAATCGTGAATATGGTCCTCTCAAAACTGTGAAATGTGAGGAAGAGGTTAAGCATAATAATGATGTTTTTGAAAGTGCTAGTGACTCATCAGTTTTTGATGAGAATGTTAAAAAGAATGCAGAGGCTTCTATCCCAAAAGTTGTTTATACTGTTATAGAGGAACCTAGGAAACATGTTAATAAACCTAGATCAACTGTAAGGTATGCTGAGATGTATAGGAACAAGCCCACAACTCCTAGGGGTAACCAGAGGAGTTGGAATCATGTCAAATCTCAACAACTAGGTAGTAATTTTGTGATGAACAATAAAGAATGCTATATCTGTGGTAGTTTTGATCATTTACATGCTTATTGTGACTATCATGTTGGGAGAAGGGAAGTCCATGGGAATAAAAGGGTGGAATCTAACAGGTTTCAAAATAATGTACACCCTAATCCACATAGCAACATGATCCCAAGAGCAGTTCAACCAAGAAGTGGTCTTAAAACTTTAGCCACTGCTAAAACTTTTAACACTGCTCACCCTAAATCACCTGTTGCAAGTGCAAAATCCAAAACAACTTTTGCAAAATCTGCACAAACAGGGAAAATGTAAAACTCTAAAATCCGTTTTCCGAAAATCCGATATAATTAATTTTTTTTAACCTAAGTACTAAGAAGATCATTAAGTAGTTAAGATATTACGTCATGTGATTATTGAATTTACACAACGATTAACCTAAGTTCATAACTATTTAAATTTGTGACACTACCATACATTATAGGAATATATGACACAATACTTAAACCTTATGTTATGTGTTAAAGTTTAGATAAGTAATCCATAAACTAAATAATGATAAATTCGGTACATGGTCCCTAACTAAATAAAATCTCACACGTTTAATATGTCACGTATAGGGCCCAAATTCATTTAAGTATTTACACCATATTTTAAGCCTAATATAACTTTTGGATATTGCATGATGCACTCTCCTTATTTTCTTCCTTAATTTCCTCCATTCCCATTTACTAATTGTCCATAATCAGCTCAAGAATATTATACTTCCTTTATTTTATTTGGCTATCATTTCTTTATGAACTCCATTTAAAAAATACACGACATTTCCAAACCGACTCCACACATTAATTCATATAATATCATATCACCCTCCACTAGCAAGAATCTTATCACCTTTTTATTTCTTTATTTACTCTCCTAATCATTATCATCCTCTCCACCCAAAATAAAATCACAAAATAAAAACCCTATGCTCTCTACCAAAAGTGACGGCAAGAAAAGGAGAAAAAGAAACTACTTGTGCTTCCTCTTCCATTCGACTCAAAGGCAATGTGATCAGGGTTGGCTAGAAGGACTCTTGGTCGTGAGTTTCTAGGTCAAAAGGTGGTAGTTGGTGTGGCCTTGTCGTGATGTCTTCTTGTTCCTTGCTTTCCTCCACTCGACCACCACAAGGGTTCGCTGGGTCGTTGTTGCTGCTGTCATGGGTTACTAGGGAAAAAGGGAGGTTGTAAGATTGGTGATGGTGGTGAGTTTTCTGGTTCCTGTCGTGGGTGTCTCATGGCCAAGAGTATTGGTCGTTTTCGTCATGGCCGTGTTTGTTCCTCTCCTTTCACACCACAAGGTAACAATATAAATGGTCTCATCTTTTTTTTTTCTGAATTGGGTCATGTCTATGACCAGCCATGCGCATGTGTGTCTTGAACCTAACAAACCATCACATAAATTTTTTAAAAGAAGTGTTGTAAAGACCAAAAAGGTAGCTACATGAAATCATGATTTGGTGTATGTGACTTTCGTATATCATGTACATATGGAATGAGATGTAAATCTGTTGTTAAACACTACTTATGCTCGACACCTATATATGTTCCATGTGAATGTGAATGAGTTAAAACAAGGATAAAAAAAAGGGGAAGCATGCACATGTTAAATAACCCAATGAGATGATATATGTGGGAACCTAAAAGTAGATAATATACATATGGTCGAATGGAATATGGACACATGGACTCTTGAATTTGAATCTGCTTTAACCTATCTTATTCAAAACATGAGCACATGCTAATGACAGCTAGGTGGGCCTCAAGAAACGTATAAACATATCTTGGTTTAAATCGAATCGACAACAAAATTTAGTAAGGATCTCGTTTGGTCTTTGTATGGGTCATGGGTGCTTTTGGATAGGTAAAACATGTGTTTATAATCGTTTTAGTGGACCCTAAAACTGGACAACATCATATGTCGAAATTGTGTGGGTCATGGATCGAATTTTATAAGTGCAATAATCTGGGTTTTTATTGGAAAAGTTTATTTTATGTCTTAGTTAAGTTTTCCAAGTGGTTTGGTCGAAATTGGAGTTGGCTAAGTCGTATATTTGAATTTTACAAGATCAAGTGTCAAAGCTGAGAAAACGGGTTTAGTTGGATTGTGTGATTTTTCATTTTCAAACCATAAGGAATTGGGAGCCCTCCTTTTACAGGAGTGAAATTTAGGATATAAATGAATTTCTGGGAGCTTTGGGAATTTTTCCAAGGTGTCAAAACAGGTCTTATAAACGTAAACTTTTAAGGTGTATTTTCTGATCACTTTCTGGACAGGTCTGGACTTGTGATTTTCCATAGGCCATTTAACATAGAAATAGAACCCCCCCAATTTTTGGGGAGTCTTTTAACTCATATGGGAACCCCTGGGATTTTCCTTGATTTTAGTTGAGCTAAGTAAGTATTTTATAAAAATCGGTAAATTCTGATCCATATGTGAATTTAAGAAAATGAAAGATAAAAAGAGGATATCAATAAGTAAAACACTTACACGTGCATAAGAAGCTTATAAAATGAGTATATAAGTAATATATGATATCAATTCGTGTAGATTCGTTGAAGAAGATACGACGTTGATTTTCGGTGTTACCTTCCCGTTTGTTTTCGTTTCGTTGCTAAGGTACAGATATTCTTTCCCTTTCTCAGTAAGTGTTTACTCTCATGGTTTCTCGATCCTTTACTTTGATTCCTTTTCTTTGATATGATTATGTTTGATATGATCTTTCTGATATGATCTCTTTGATATAATTCCCTTTGTTATGATTCCTTTGATATGATTCATTTGATATGATTCCATCCGTTATGACATTCGATCTGCCATCCGTTTTGTTATGACAATTGTTATGATATCCGTTACCATCTGTTGCTATGATATGATTCAGTTATGTTAATATGGTTCGTCTGGATATGATATGATTTGTTTTATTGGTTGTCCGAGCTAACTAGCCATGGAGGTACCATGGCCATGTCATTGATGCACCAATGGCATGACACTATCTGGGGAGGTGTGATTAGTCCACAACGTTCCCTTTTGATATAATATGATATATGTGATCACTTGGCCATTATGAATACGTATGTACAGTCTCGAACTGGCATATGTATATATGATTTGTTTTGCAGGGAGCGTATGGATGCATCCTAGGTACTCAGTTCAGTTTTGGTGATGTGGTGCGTGTGTGCAATACACCCCCTCACATTTTGGTACATTTGGGCTAGCTACCCATGTACACTTTGATATGATTTGACGGATTGGATATGATATTGGTTATAATATATGATTTGTAGATTTGGCTATTGGAGTATCTCTTTTAGTATAGGCGCTCGGGGCAACATTCTGATTTTTGGTTATTATGTGACTATTTGACATTCTGATTCATTTGTTGCTATGCCTATTCAGTCATTCAGTTGACCACTTATTCACTCAGTGTTCTTATGTGATTCGTTTGACTATCGGATTCATGCTTCAGTTCATTTGGTTATTATACTCGGTATTCAGTTCATTTGATTTACTATGCTTTCACTCTATTTCGGTTGGTTGCCAAGCTTATACTTCATATTACCACTTCATCGGCTTACTGAGCTATTATATGATTATTGGATTCAAGTGTTGAATATGCCATTACATGATTATTTGATCCATCTGTTTACCATGCTGATTACGATTTCATGATTTCTCTGTCTATTATGTTAGTATATGGTTACCTGATTCATCTGTCATCATGGTAATATCTGATTATTCGCGTACCATGTCATTATGTGACTATTTGATTCGTCTGGTTGCCATGCTAGTATGCAATCATTTGATTTATCTTTTTATCATGATATACTTCGTTCAGTTTTTCGTAGGCTATGATTATCATTTAGTAATCTTACATGCTATTTGTGACTACCGTGTTTGTACCTCTGTTTGGTATTTTCTGATGCTTATGTTATCGGTTCGACATAGTAACTGATGTATACCGGACTTGTTGATTTACCATGTTTACACTTCTATTCATGTTACTGGTTGATGAAGGAATGTGGTTCAACTTATGTTATCTGTTTAGTTGACTCGTTTAGTTTGCCATGATATAATCTTGTTCAGTTACTTTATTTAATAATGATGTTCGTTCAGTATTTCCTACCTATACATGTGACTGACATGCTTATACTTCTATTAGTATCTCAGCTGGTTATGATCTTTATTATGTTTGTTAATGGTTGATTTTCTGACAAGTGTGATTGCCATGCTTACATTCTATTAAGTTGATTTCACCTGATTATAGAATTCTGTTTAGCTTATGTATATCTGATTATCTAATTTGTTTAATTGCCATATTCATGTTTAGTTGACCGCTGACTGATATGCTTTACACTGTTGGTTGCTTGTTTTGATTATGATACTGTTCATCAACTCCTATATGATTATGTTTCGATACTTGTATGTTTAGTTATTTATATGTGCTTGTATTTGTTTAATGATTCGCTGCTTTGTTTTGCTTTGGTTCCTTTGATTTTTGTTCCTTGTGGATATTTGTTACTATTGTGTTATGCAGGTTCCTCATTGACTTATAAACTCATTGTGCTCATTCGTTACGATTTTGTTATCAGTCTCCTCTGATTCGTTTTTGTATTTGATTATGTTTAGCTTTTGTTTTGTTGTATATGTTCACTGGGCTTTTTAAGCTCAGCCGCATTTCTTTTCCTGCGGCAGGTTTTAGGTTGGAAGATGGGCTTTGATGGGCTGAGAGTTGGAATATCTGAGTGGACCGACCCTTGTTACCTTATTATCTTGGACTTATTTTGATGGGCTATTGTTTTGAGATTTCATTTTATTTTAGACGTTTTTGGATTTTGTAATTTTTCCCTTGTAAGTCATTCATTTATATGACTTGATACGTTATTTTTAAGACTTCCGCTCCTAAAATTTTAATTGTATGTTCTAATATGACACCAGAATGTGACACTTCTACCCTTGTCGGGTTGGGGCGTTACAATTATGGTATCAGAGCAAAGGTTTCATCTTGTTGGCCTTAGGATTGACCTGTGAGGATTGGGTAGACATTAGGCTTCCGTTTGTTCCGATATCTTTCGATTCCTTTTGATTGTCGTTTAGATTTGACTTCGATATTCTTTTGTCTTCACTGATTTGGCCTTCCTCTTTTCGCATCGAATTTGTTATTTTGTCTTCGCACGTCCGTTTGTCGATCGTTAAACAGAGACTACCCGTGGAGCCAAAGATGATGGTGCCGACCCTGCGTTGCTGCAACAGTCCTTGAGCTTGAGAGATTCGTGAAGCAGAAGCCACACCCAACTGCCGTGCTGCTGGAGGCATCAGGATGCTGCTGGAGGAAGCTGGACGGATCAACCAAAGACGCAAAAGACGGAGACAAGATTCAACCGGTGGCTGAGAAGGTTCATCTACTTCATATGATTTGGGCGCGACTTATATTACTCCGATTCGTTTGTCATGCGTTTGGAGGCGGTTTGATATTTTGTTAAGTGATTTTGATCGGTATTGCTTTTCTTTGATTTGTTCAGAACTCGATTTGAATCGTGAAGTTTTATCGTTTAGCATTCTGGTATATCTCAGCTTTTCTTTTGGATCGCCAGTAATGAGTCATGAGGAACCGTTTCGAGCAAGTTGGTGGCCTTCTTTCCTTTTGTGGTATGGTAAGTTGGCTTGTTGTATTATATGTTGCGTATGTGTGAATCTGGTCTGCTTTGGTATGTTACTTGATATCTGTATGTGATACGTTTTGTGTGATTTTGGTTATGTGGTTTGCCATGACCCGGGACAGAATATGATGACAATAAGAATTTGTTATATGATGCAAGTATTATGACGCCTGATCAACGTGATAATACCGAGATCATATAATTTGAACTTATTGAAATCATACGACGTCTTGGGAAATGCCCGGGGTTGGTACGTGAATGGACTAGGGCTTATCTCCGTTATTTGTCAATCCTCATGTTCGTCTGAAATTCTGTACCTCTTTACGAAATTCTCACCGATATCTGCTATGTGTAAGTTCCGTATGCTTTGGAACCGAAATAGTTATGATTTGTGTGAAGCTATGGATTGTTACGTCTGCCTTAAATTCGTACGTCTCTGTGTACCCTGCGGCTTCAATTTTCGAGGACGAAAAATTTTCTTTTAGAGGGGAAGAGTTGTAAAACCCTAAAATCCGTTTTCCGAAAATCCGATATAATTAATTTTTTTTAACCTAAGTACTAAGAAGATCATTAAGTAGTTAAGATATTACGTCATGTGATTATTGAATTTACACAACGATTAACCTAAGTTCATAACTATTTAAATTTGTGACACTACCATACATTATAGGAATATATGACACAATACTTAAACCTTATGTTATGTGTTAAAGTTTAGATAAGTAATCCATAAACTAAATAATGATAAATTCGGTACATGGTCCCTAACTAAATAAAATCTCACACGTTTAATATGTCACGTATAGGGCCCGAATTCATTTAAGTATGTACACCATATTTTAAGCCTAATATAACTTTTGGATATTGCATGATGCACTCTCCTTATTTTCTTCCTTAATTTCCTCCATTCCCATTTACTAATTGTCCATAATCAGCTCAAGAATATTATACTTCCTTTATTTTATTTGGCTATCATTTCTTTATGAACTCCATTTAAAAAATACACGACATTTCCAAACCGACTCCACACATTAATTCATATAATATCATATCACCCTCCACTAGCAAGAATCTTATCACCTTTTTATTTCTTTATTTACTCTCCTAATCATTATCATCCTCTCCACCCAAAATAAAATCACAAAATAAAAACCCTATGCTCTCTACCAAAAGTGACGGCAAGAAAAGGAGAAAAAGAAACTACTTGTGCTTCCTCTTCCATTCGACTCAAAGGCAACGTGATCAGGGTTGGCTAGGAGGACTCTTGGTCGTGAGTTTCTAGGTCAAAAGGTGGCTGTTGGTGTGGCCTTGTCGTGATGTCTTCTTGTTCCTTGCTTTCCTCCACTCGACCACCACAAGGGTTCGCTGGGTCGTTGTTGCTGCTGTCGTGGGTTACTAGGGAAAAAGGGAGGTTGTAAGATTGGTGATGGTGGTGAGTTTTCTGGTTCCTGTCGTGGGTGTCTCATGGCCAAGAGTATTGGTCATTTTCGTCATGGCCGTGTTTGTTCCTCTCCTTTCACGCCACAAGGTAACCATATAAATGGTCTCATTTTTTTTTTCTGAATTGGGTCATGTCTATGACCTGCCATGCGCATGTGTGTCTTGAACCTAACAAACCATCACATAAATGTTTTAAAAGAAGTGTTGTAAAGACCAAAAAGGTAGCTACATGAAATCATGATTTGGTGCATGTGACTTTCGTATATCATGTACATATGGAATGAGATGTAAATATGTTGTTAAACACTACTTATGCTCGACACCTATATATGTTCCATGTGAATGTGAATGAGTTAAAACAAGGATAAAAAAAAGGGGAAGCATGCACATGTTAAATAACCCAATGAGATGACATATGTGGGCACCTAAAAGTAGATAATATACATATGGTCGAATGGAATATGGACACATGGACTCGGATTTTGAATCTGCTTTAACCTATCTTATTCAAAACATGAGCACATGCTAATGACAGCTAGGTGGGCCTCAAGAAACGTATAAACATATCTTGGTTTAAATCGAATCGACAACAAAATTTAGTAAGGATCTCGTTTGGTCTTTATATGGGTCATGGGTGCTTTTGGATAGGTAAAACATGTGTTTATAATCGTTTTAGTGGACCCTAAAACTGGACAGCATCATATGTCAAAATTGTGTGGGTCATGGATCGAATTTTATAAGTGCAATAATCTGGGTTTTTAATGGAAAAGTTTATTTTATGTCTTAGTTAAGTTTTCCAAGTGGTTTGGTCGAAATTGGAGTTGGCTAAGTCGTATTTTTGAATTTGACAAGATCAAGTGTCAAAGCTGAGAAAACGGGTCTGAAATTTAGTTGGATTGTGAGATTTTTCATTTTCAAACCATAAGGAATTGGGAGCTCTCCTTTTATAGGAGTGAAATTTAGGATATAAAAGAATTTCTGGGAGCTTTGGGAATTTTTCTAAGGTGTCTAAACAGGTCTTATAAATGTAAACTTTTAAGGTGTATTTTCTGATCACTTTCTGGACAGGTCTGGACTTGTGATTTTCCATAGGCCATTTAACATAGAAATAGAACCCCCCCCCCAATTTTTGGGGAGTCTTTTAACTCATATGAGAACCCCTGGGATTTTCCTTGATTTTATTTGAGCTAAGTAAGTATTTTATAAAAATCGGTAAATTCTGATCCAAATGTGAATTTAAGAAAATGAAAGATAAAAAGAGGATATCAATAAGTAAAACACTTACACGTGCATAAGAAGCTTATAAAATGAGTATATAAGTAATATATGATATCAATTCGTGTAGATTCGTTGAAGAAGATACGACGTTGATTTCCGGTGTTACCTTCCCGTTTGTTTTCGTTTCGTTGCTAAGGTACAGATATTCTTTCCCTTTCTCAGTAAGGGTTTACTCTCATGGTTTCTCGATCCTTGACTTTGATTCCTTTTCTTTGATATGATTATGTTTGATATGATCTTTCTGATATGATCTCTTTGATATAATTCCCTTTGTTATGATTCCTTTGATATGATTCATTTGATATGATTCCATCCGTTATGACGTTCGATCTGCCATCCGTTTTGTTATGACAATTGTTATGATATCCGTTACCATCTGTTGCTATGATATGATTCAGTTATGTTAATATGGTTCGTCTGGATATGATATGATTTGTTTTATTGGTTGTCCGAGCTAACTAGCCATGGAGGTACCATGGCCATGTCATTGATGCACCAATGGCATGACACTATCTGGGGCGGTGTGATTAGTCCCCGGCGTTCCCTTTTGATATAATATGATATATGTGATCACTTGGCCATTATGAATACGTATGTACAGTCTCGAACTCGCATATGTATATATGATTTGTTTTGCAGGGAGCGTGTGGATGCATCCTAGGTACTCAGTTCAGTTTTGGTGATGTGGTGCGTGTGTGCAATACACCCCCTCACATTTTGGTACATTTGGGCTAGCTACCCATGTACACTTTGATATGATTTGACAGATTGGATATGATATTGGTTATAATATATGATTTGTAGATTTGGCTATTGGAGTATCTCCTTTAGTATAGGCGCTCGGGGCAACATTCTGATTTTTGGTTATTATGTGACTATTTGATATTCTGATTCATTTGTTGCTATGCCTATTCAGTCATTCAGTTGACCACTTATTCACTTAGTGTTCTTATGTGATTCGTTTGACTATCAGATTCATGCTTCAGTTCATTTGGTTATTATACTCGGTATTCAGTTCATTTGATTTACTATGCTTTCACTCTATTTCGGTTGGTTGCCAAGCTTATACTTCAGATTACCACTTCACCGGCTTACTGAGCTATTATATGATTATTGGATTCAAGTGTTGAATATGCCATTGTATGATTATTTGATCCATCTGTTTACCATGCTGATTACTATTTCATGATTTCTCTGTCTATTATGTTAGTATGTGGTTACCTGATTCATCTGTCATAATGCTAATATCTGATTATTCGCGTACCATGTCATTATGTGACTATTTGATTCGTCTGGTTGCCATGCTAGTATGCAATCATTTGATTTATCTGTTTATCATGATATACTTCATTCAGTTTTTCGTAGGCTATGATTATCATTTAGTAATCTTACATGCTATTTGTGACTACCATGTTTGTACTTCTGTTTGGTATTTTCTGATGCTTATGTTATCGGTTCGACATAGTAATTGATGTATACCGGACTTGTTGATCTACCATGTTTACACTTCTATTCATGTTACTGGTTGATGAAGGAATGTGGTTCAACTTATGTTATCTGTTTAGTTGACTCGTTTAGTTTGCCATGATATAATCTTGTTCAGTTACTTTATTTAATAATGATGTTCGTTCAGTATTTCCTACCTATACATGTGACTGACATGCTTATACTTCTATTAGTATCTCAGCTGGTTATGATCTTTATTATGTTTGTTAATGGTTGATTTTCTGACAAGTGTGATTGCCATGCTTACATTCTATTAAGTTGATTTCACCTGATTATAGAATTCTGTTTAGCTTATGTATATCTGATTATCTAATTTGTTTAATTGCCATATTCATGTTTAGTTGACCGCTGACTGATATGCTTTACACTGTTGGTTGCTTGTTTTGATTATGATACTGTTCATCAACTCCTATATGATTATGTTTCGATACTTGTATGTTTAGTTATTTATATGTGCTTGTATTTGTTTAATGATTCGCTGCTTTTTTTTGCTTTGGTTCCTTTGATTTTTGTTCCTTGTGGATATTTGTTAATATTGTGTTATGCAGGTTCCTCATTGACTTATAGACTCATTGTGCTCATTCGTTACGATTTTGTTATCAGTCTCCTCTGATTCATTTTTGTATTTGATTATGTTTAGCTTTCGTTTTGTTATATCTGTTCACTGGGCTTTTTAACCGCATTTCTTTTCCTGCGGCAGGTTTTAGGTTGGAAGATGGGCTTTGATGGGCTGAGAGTTGGAATATCTGAGTAGACCGACCCTAGTTACCTTATTATCTTGGACTTATTTTGATGGGCTATTGTTTTGAGATTTCATTTTATTTTAGACGTTTTTGGATTTTGTAATTTTTCCCTTGTAAGTCATTCATTTATATGACTTGATACGTTATTTTTAAGACTTCCGCTTGTAAAATTTTAATTGTATGTTCTAATATGACACCAGAATGTGACACTTCTACCCTTGTCGGGTTGGGGCGTTACAGAAAAAGTCTTTTCAAAACAAAAGGGTTAATTATAACCAACAGTGGGTACCTAAAACTAAACCAGCGGTTTCCACTGCTCATTTAAAAGTTCCCACTGCAAGGGTTGAAAACAGGACCAGGGGTAACATGGGAAATGCTGTGAAGGCCTTAGTACGTTAGGAATGGAAACCTAAAGGAACTACCTCTACAACCAATCCCAATGGTGTATCAATGACCTTTGATAGATATAACTATATTGATACACGAGGCATATACAAGTCAATCATGGCTTGGGTCCCCAAAAGAAACTAACTCTTTACTTAATGTGGAGGAACATCCAAGGACCAAAAGATCAGATCAAGGCTACACAGATAGTGGATGTTCAAGGCACATGACTGGCAACAAGTCCTATCTCTCAGATTTTGAACATTATGATGGACAATATGTCAGCTTTGGAGGTGGAGTTAATGGTAAATTTGCTGGTAAAGGAGTCATCAAAACTGGTAACTTGGACTTTGAACCTGTGTACTATGTAAAAGAGCTTAAGTATAATCTTTTTAGCGTGTCACAAATGTGTGACAAGAAAAACAATGTTCTTTTTACTAAAGATATGTGCTTTGTCCTTTCTAAGGATTTTAAGATGCCTGATGAAAGTCAGATTCTTCTTAAGATTCCTAGAAAAGGCAACTTATATAGCTTTGATATGAACAACATTGTTGCTAAAGATGATTATGCTTGCTTGCTTGCAAAGGCCACAGTGGATGAATCCATGTTATGGCATAGAAGACTTGGTCATGTTAACTTCAAAACCATTAATAAGATTGTCAAAGATGGTTTGGTAAGAGGATTACCTCAGAAAAGATTTGAAAATGATCAAACCTGTGTGGCTTGTCTTAAAGGAAAACAACACAGAGCTTCTTGCAGGTCAAAGTTGGTTTACTCTATTGCTCACCCACTTCAAATGTTACATATGGACTTGTTTGGTCCTACATCAGTGAGCAGCTTAAATCTTAAGAAGTATTGTCTTGTTGTGACTGACGATTTTAGCAGGTTCACATAGGTTTTCTTTCTTAGTACCAAGGATGAAACAACTGGCATCCTTAAGATCTTTATCACAGAAGTTGAAAACCAATATGATATGAAAGTTAAAATCATTAGGTGTGACAATAGGACATAATTTAAGAATAGATTTATGGATGATTTTTGCAGATATAAAGGTATTAGAAGAGAATTTAGTGTTGCTAGAACTCCTCAAAAAAATGGTGTTGCTGAGAGGAGGAACAGGACACTTATAGAGGCTGCTAGAACCATGTTGGCAAATTCAAAATTGCCAATCACTTTTTGGGCTGAAGCAGTTAACACTGCATGTTATGTGCAAAACAGGGTTTTAGTTGTAAAAACAAAGAACAAGACTCCTTATGAGTTATTTAGGGGTAGACCTCCTATCCTTGACTTCATGAGACCATTTGGATGTCATGTATCTATTCTCAATACCATAGATTATCTGGGCAAGTTTGAAGAGAAATATGATGAAGGGTATTTTGTTGGGTATTCCATGGTCAGTAAAGCTTTTAGAGTATTCAATTTAAGAACCCAAAAGATTGAAGAGAATCTGCATGTGGAGTTCCTGGAAAACAAAGCAAATCTCAAAGGAACTGGTCTAGAAAGGCTGTTTGATCTTGATACTCTAACCAATACTATGAATTATGTGGCTATCTCTACAGGTACATCTTCTTTTGATTTTGCAGGTTCAGAAGAGTTTCTTGATGATGATGAACCAAGCAAGGATCAAGATGAATTCAGTTTACCACTTTGGGACTATGCAGATAATGATGATATACCAAAAACTAGAGATGCTCAACCTTCTAATGATTTTGGAAAGGAAGGAAGTAGCAACTTAAATGCTGAAAATTCAGAAAGTAGTGGAAATTCTGATTCCACTGCTAGTCCAGAAGTTTCCACTGCAACACCAGAAGTGGATATTACAACTCCAGTTACAGAGGAAGCTCAAGCTAATGATGTTGAAATCTCAAATATGCCAAGTGAGATTGCAGTCCCTCAGACTCCCCACACTTCAATTCATAAATCACATCCTCTTGAGAATTTAGTAAATCCAGTTATTGAAGAGTCGGTCACCTCAAGTATATGTAATCGTTAGAAAGCTCGTAGTCATAGATTATTATATGTTAAGTAGTATTTAGTTTAAGTAACACCGTGGAGGACGGACGGGTCTTTACCCACTGTATGCCTGATCCACAGCCCGTAAGGTGGCGATTTATATAATGACTATAAATACTCTCTACCTTCCAACGTAGAGAGTTGGAGCTCATAATAAGATTTTTCTTTCTCTCACTAAAGTTCCCTAAACCTCTAACTTTCTCTCTCTAGAACTCATTATACGCCTATTTGATCTTATGGTTTAGTGTGTTTGTGAAATCCAATATGTTACAAATGGTATCAAGAGCCATGGTTAGATCATCTCTTACATATCCTTGGATTTCTAGTGGTTTTTAGATGGTTTTTGAGTTTGAAAAAGTTTAGTGGTTTTTGCATCATTTGGTTTATTTCTAGTGTTAAAGTTTGAATTTTGGGTGTACTTTTGTGTTTAGAATCATTGTAAGTGCTTGGGTTTTGATTTGGAAAGCTTGAATCACTGTGGTTGGACTTGTTTTGGATTGAAAAGTGTGTTTTTGAAGTTTTTCTTGGTAGCGACTTGGTTCTCGTTGTGAATTTCATCATAGCGACTTGCTTCAGAAAAAGGTAGCAAGTTGTAGTGCTTTTTGGTAGCGACTTGGTCCTAGCGACTTGTCTATTGAGACAAGCCGACAAATAGTACAAGTAAGTGGATTCTCCACTACGGCCAGCGACTTGGTGAGGTTAGCGACTTGCTTCAGAAATTGTTAGCGAGTTGTAGTGTAAATTGTTAGCGACTTGGTGTTAGCGATTTGGACCAGTAGCGAGTTGCTATTTAGCGACTTGACATCTTAGCGACTTGGTGCTTAGCGACTTGCTGTCAAAATTTGCTAGCGACTTGCTTCTTAGCGACTTGGTTCATAGCGACTTAGTGACTTAGCGACTTGTCTCTAGCGACTTGTTGACTTTTCCCGACAAAACTTCAAACGGCTATAACTTTTGATCCGTAACTCCGTGTTCAGCGTTCTACCCATCAAAACGACCGTGAGAACGAGGAGAATGGCACGCCGAATGAAGGGTCAACCCTCGAGGCCTAAACCCGCTCTGAACAGAAGTTATTGAGGTTTTTAAGTTTTTAGACCTAAATTTCTCCGTAAAATCGTGCATCAAACAACCTAAATCACAACCAAACAACATCTCTGCTAATCCTAAATAAGTCCTAACACACAATTGTCTATCATTGTGTCTATCCATCAGTTATCTTAACACGTTCTATTGGCATTGCTTAACGGGTTGGTCTTGATTTTAGTAAAATCCCGCGAAAGATTCTATTTCTCGGTTTAAATCATAGACTTGTAAAATCCCGTGCACGTCAACATCATGCCTAATGATTCGGATTCAGTTGTATCTAAGATACTCAGTTTATACGACGTGACCAATGAACAGAAGATACCCAACAATGTACTATAGACTATTGTGTTTGAGTCAGATAATGTTAAAATGGAATCTTCATGCTAAAATTCACAAGAGAAAGAGGTGCACCAGCCACAACCTGTGCAAGTTAATGCAAAGGAACGCTCCATGGAAGCTTCAGATTTACCCAAGATAGAGGTACACCAGCCACAACATGTGCACGTTAATGCAGAGGAAAGCTGCATGGAAGTTTCTGGTATACCTAACTGTGCATCTTCTACTCAAAATGATGATTATGAGTTGCATGAGTACTCTGCATTTATCCCTGAGGACTCCCTTACCACTAAGCTTAACATATATAAGGATCAAGTTGCCATCTATGAACAGCGTGCTAAATTTGAGCTGACCACACGTGAGCAGGAAATGGATTGCCAAATGCATACATTAATCAGAAAAAGTAACTTAAGGGAAGAAACATTAAAACAAGAGTTAAATTCCTTATAAGAGAAACTTAATAAAATTGCTAAGCAAAAACAAGAACTTCAAGAAAATGTAAAAGTGCTTAAGCAGGAGTTCAAACAAAAGGAATCAAAACTTTTAAATGATTTTTCCAACCTTAAAACTTTAAAGAACAAACTTGAAAACAAGTTGTATGTACAAGGCAACACCATTCAGACTGCTCACATGATCACTAAGCATAGAGTATTAAGCGATAAGCATAGTACTGGCCTTGTAGAAGCACCCAATCCTGAGTATGGTAAGAAAGCAAAAGCTGCTCAAAAAGTGATCTATGATGGTAATGAAATCCTTAAGCCTAGACAAATGCCTACTTGTTTAGAATGCACTGAAGAAGATAGAGAGTTAGAAAATGCCTCTAGAGAGAAAATGGAAAAGAAACTAAAAGATCCTTGGTGTATAGATCATAATATAACATTCAAAACTCCAAATTACACTAAGGATAATTGGATTGCCTTAAACAAGTTTAGACCTCAAACTCAGTTAACCCCTGAACAAGTGTTATGGAAATTAGATATGGAAAAGAAAAAGGCAGATGAACTTGTTGAAAATAATCCTCCCCTTAGGAAATTCCCTCGAGCCACTGTGTATCCTCCAAATACACCAATGCATTTAGTGCCTAGATCTATTGCCACTAATAGCAAAACCTTAATCAGCCTTTATGTAGTTTACCAACTATTTGTTGATTTTGAGAAAACGTGTAAAAAGAGAATCACACCTACTGGGATAACTGAAGGGGAAAGGGGTTTTGAGCAAACTAAAGAATGCTATTTAACTGAGGTCATGCCTTTCTTTAAACAATTAAAAGGTCAATTTGAAAGTCTTAAAAAGGCGATAAACTCGGATATTAAAGAAATGGAAAAGGAATTTGATGCAATGATTGTTGAAGTCAATGATTATGAACGGGAACTCAAATATAATGAAATTGAAAGGAAGAATCTGCATATCTTAAATGAGAACTTAGTATTGAGTTGTGTGGCTCAAGATGTGTTTTATACTGTTACTAAGCTTTCTATTACTGCTTCTCAATTTCATGAAATGTCTGTTGCATTGAAAGTATCCCAGGATCGTGTCATTGAGCTTGAGACAAAAAATTCAAAATTGAATGATAAAATCGAAAATGACGATCATGATAACTTGGTCAAACATTATTCTAAATTAGAAGTTGAATATCTTGGTTTACAATTAAAATATCAACATCTGAAAGAAAATGTTAAAACTTCAAATATCAAGACATCTTCGAATGCTCCTGAGTTTGATGCAGTTTTTGAAATCAACAAACGTGATGAACAGATTCGAGCTCATTGCCACACGATCAAAAGATTGAAATTCCAGATTTCACAATTGAAAGATGAAAGGAATGAAGTGACTGGCTCCCGAATACCTCCACCTTTAGATTCTCAAAATTTCCATCTTCAAAACATTATTGATAAATTGCAAAAGGAAAATGAATGTTTTAAAGCTGAAATTTCAAAAGTTAATGATCAAAACAAAGAGTTATGTGATTCATTCAAAGTTAATCATGATAAACACATTGAAAAGGTAACTTCTTTGCTTAACGATATTGAGAATCTGAAGCGTGAGGTGAAAGGAAAATTGCCAATCCCTAATTGCAAATATTCTGTTCCAAAGGTTCCTGCTTATGATAAGTATCCTATTGATATGTTATATATTCCTCCCCCTCTTAGGAATAATGAACTGGCACATAAAACATATCTAACACAACTTAAGGATAGTTTAAAGGGCCTCCGTAAGATAGTAGAGGATGATAGATTAGATAAGCCTTTTGATAGTGCAATCACTTATGCCTGCATGGATGCCAAACGATCTCAGGAACTCTTAGAGTATGTAATTTTCACAAGCCCGAAAGCGAGTAATAGGCGAGATAGAATAGTTGCACCCAATTCTATGCCTAAGGATAAGAATGTGACTCTTAATGTGCCTCTGAAAGCCTCAGAACCCAACACTTCTAGACCAGAAAATCAAATGGCAGTAAAACAAACTAAGGCTCCCGTCATCACTTCTATTGATGTTAATATTGACACTAAAGTTAGCGGGTCAAAACCTTGTAGCAATACAAAGAAGGACAGAATTTCGCTGACTAAAAGTGATCACGAGAAGAAAGTAAAAGAACACCATAGGGAAAATAAGTTTGACTTGAACAAAAAGAAGCGTGTTGGTTCTAGTATTAGCTCTAAGCTTACTGAAATTAATTCAAAGTCTTATGCTGTCTGCAAAACCTGTAAAGAATGTCTATCTTCTGGTAATCATGATAAATGTGTTGTGTTATTTCTGAAATCTAAGAATCATACCCCAGTTAAGAAAGTTTGGAAAGCGAAACAGATTAAGCAATCTTGGAAACCTACAGGGAAGGTTTTTACCAATGTAGGATTTCAGTGGAAGCCAACAGGTCGAATATTCACGAATGGCAAACCTTGCCCCTTAACTAGATCCACTATGCATAGAGTAGTGCCTGTTAAGGTTTAGAAGCCAACTGGTAGAATAATCCCATTAAGCACAAAATGTCCCTCGACCAAGTCTGATGCTTCTACTAGTTCAGCTCCTAGTGGCAATGGCATTGCACCTAGGGTTTCTGCTGATTCAAAGATTGTTTGTGCTAACCAAAAGGACCCCATGAGCACGTGGGGATCCAATGTTTCCAATTCTCTGTCTTCGTCTGTTGTCCAAAGCAGGTCGTACAAATCCCTTGGTATTTGGATTCGGGCGGCTCTAAACATATAACTGGGCTCTAAACTATGACGTCTGTTCACATCAGTTCAGGCCTCGTTCTTCAACACTATGGCGTCTGCAGATAACACTTCAGGCCCCGTTCCTCAAAGAAAAGAAAGGTGTACGCTTCAGTGCGCTTTATCTTCAAAAGAAGAGAAATCTTCATGTGTATGACCATTCTCATCGACATTCTTCATCAACAAGCTTCATGTTTTTCCACGCTCTTTCAACTCTCAAGTGGATCTACGTTCATTGGTGTATATTCTTATTCACTTGTTCAAATCAAAAATGGCAACTTCGGATGCAATTTTTGAGGGGGAGAAGAGTGCATATACTACATGTTGATGGATGCTTGATTTATGGTCATATGACTCTCCTTCAACGCCTAATGCTTCACTTACTAAGGATAACTTTGGATTCATTGGTTCAAGATATGTTTGATGAGTACTTCCAACCTCCAATGAATGTTGATCATCTAGTTTCTGAAACTCATGCTCCGGTTCCTACTGACTCAACTGGTTCACCATCTAAGAAGTACTTCTCGGAATTCTCAAGATACCTTATCTCTAGTTAATTCACAAAGACGTTGATAATGACTATCATTATAATTGCACTCATGAATAATGATCCGCTCTTTGGTATTCGTTTGCCAAATCTTCACGGATTATTGTTCATGAATAATGATCCGCTCTTTGGTATCCCTTTGCCAAATCTTCATGGATTATTGCGCACTCTATAAATCAACCACATGAACATTAAGGAAAATGACTACCTCATCCGCTCAAAGATACTATTGGTGAGTCTTCCAGATCAGTCTCTACATGAATACTTTTAGGAAGAAGGCATTGATGTTGAGGAATCATTTGTTCCGGTTCATTCAGTGAATCAATATACATCCGATTGTATGTTTATTCACGTGTTGGACATTTGACATAAGTTGATTACTTCAGAGTTAATCATTTATCACTTATTTGAGATTGAAGGTGACTTTCACTAAGGCGTGTTCTTATTTGATAAACTTGCTTGGGCTTAAGAATTTGAGTTGAAGACTTGGTTTATCTAGTTACCAGCAGTCGGGATGTATTGAAGACCTGGTTAACTATCACTTTAAGGAGTTACGTTGTTTTACTCAGTATCACACGCAGATGTCGTTGTGGATAATCGCAAGAGGTGTTAATGTCTCATACTTTGGTTGAGTATCGAGCACTTAGAGATTTGCTTGGTGCATAAATTCACAACACCGTTCTTCCATCATTAAGTGCAAGCTTAAGATACAAGTGTGGGGAATTCGACTTCAGTTTCAAGTTTGGTATATCGGGTTTTTTTTTCTTCTTTAGTGGTCACTTCAAGTTGTCCACATATGGGTTGGTAAAGATAGTCATGGAGAGTTTCCGTAGTAGTTGATTCTCACAAGATACATTTAAGCTAAATTTTGTTCTTCTCTATTTCATGAATATTGGGTATGTATAATGTGTTGCTGATTCTGAGATATCAAAACCAGCAAGGGGGAAGGAGACATACATCTAAAAGCACAATGAGTACACATGATGAACTTAACACTTCTACCTGATTGAAGTTATCCTGGGAAGACAAAGGTCATAACCGTAGAGAAACTCAGTTTTTAACTCGTAGCCTTTGGTGTATTATTCCAACTATTAGGGGGAAGGATATTATTCCAACTATTTGGGGGAAGTGGTCTCTGGAGACTACTGGTATGTGTTACTTCAGCATTCAGTTGGAAGAAATATGAGAAGAATATTTGGAACGTGAGATGATACTACTTATCGACATCTTCTATATAATTTATGATAAAGTGCTTCCAGTTAGTGCTTCATGTACACAATGTAATGTTGATTCCGATGAGATCGCAACCATCAGGGGAGAGATATGTGTACATCAGGGTCACACAACATATTCACATGATCGAGCTTAATCAGTTATTCCGGAGTTGACATCCGCAGAGAAGATCAGTGATTCAACCAGTTACTGTGATGTCGTTGTCTCTACTCTGGTTGGGTACTTGTGTACATTATGGGCTGATTGGTTATATGGAAGATAACTGGAATGCACTTGGTGAAATGAAGGTGTTGATATATTGTTCTCCCGAATAGATAACTGCTCAAACTCGAAGAGTAATGTGTACATCGGGGACGCACAACAGGTTCACGTGATCGAGATTAATCATGTATTCCGGGTTTGAAAACCCGCAGAGATGATTCGTGTTAACTTGTTACTTCGTTGTTATCATGTTCTTTGGGTTGTTGAGCTTCATTCAATGAGACTGTTTTTCTTCACATTCTACTTCTTGGGGGAAATGGTCTTAATTCGAAGATTGTCGGTTTTGGGGGAAGCTACCAAAGATTCTCATTTAGAAGGCTCATGTTCAGACGATTTTCTTAGAAGCCTCGAATGCTTTGGTGGCGAAAGTTTAAGAGATGATGATTCCTTTCTTCTACAACGTGCTGAACGATATCCTTATCTCGGTACTCATTTCATCATCCTCTCAAACTAATTTATTCTCTTGTATATATTTATTCGAAAAGCAAAATACAAAATTTCAAAACCTTCAAAAAGCAAATAGAAAAATATAAAACTTTCAAAAATCCATACAAATTTGAAAATCTTGAAAAATTTCAAAAAATATTGTCTTTTTGTCATGTTTTTCTTGATTCGATAAATATCTACGGTCTTTGTGCTGTCATTCAAAGAATGACACGGGACTTTAGATGTTGTTCGAATGTTTCTAAAAAAAAAAAAAAAAAAAAAAATTAAAAAATCAAAAAATATTTTTGGGAGAAAGTGAAATAAATGGTTTATTGTCATTTCAGGCAGTAACCCGCTTTTCAAAGAAAGAACAGAGCCATGCCTTATCGTATTTTTCAAATCTCATGCTCTGATTCTATAAACATTTATCTGCTGAAAACTAGTTGTTTTGATTAATAACTCGGTCTCTATTTTTGATAATCATCTGGACTTAAAAGTTTGTCAAAATATCTATCTCTCAATCAACAACTTATGTCATTGATTGAGGGGGAGAATGATTTCAATTAAATCAAAAATTTATTTGTCATACAATTATTTTCAAAAGATAATCATGCATGTTTAATCAATGGAGTTTAAAGTCTATTAATCCGATCTTTATCAGTTAAAATGATTTCATAATCAAGTCACAATTCTCCTTAAAAGCTTTCAAAATCAATTTAAATCTACAGAGATCACAAATCTCAAATGATTTGATAATTGTGATCAGGGGAGAATTTGTGATTTAAATTGGATTTAAATTGATAATTCGGTAAATGGTTTTGTAAGGATGTACAAGCTCTCCTTCCCATATGTGCCAAACGATTTCAAATTTTCCATGCACATGTTGAGGGGGAGCATCTATCTTAAACCACAATGACTTGTAACGTGATCATTTATCTCAATGTGCAGGTTCCCTCTAGTATGTGCAAAACTCTTTTAATACCTCGAGGCACATATTGAGGGGGAGCAAACTTATGAAAACCTCATCCTTCCCAAAATGCTTTATCTACTTGATTTGATTAGGGAAGTGATGTTGATATTTCTTAGAAAATGGTAATCAAAGAAGTTAATTCTTTCTCTTGCCTCCGTGTGCAAAACGATTTCAAACACTTGATGCACATGTTGAGGGGGAGCTCTTGTTCTAAAAATATCAAAAACAATTCAGGTACAAAATACTTTGATAATATATCATAAGTATCTGGATTGATTTTCAAATGGTTTTCAATTGGTTCCAATGGCAGATGAACAATACCAAATAGACCGACCAACTTTACTTTATGTACGGTGATATAAGGATGATAAGGTTAGGTATTTGTTCCCATGATCCGCCAGAACCGGAGGGATCTACCCAGGGACAATCCACTAGATAGTGTAGAAGTCCTTAGGTATATTGAAAAAAAGGAGAAAATGAGATATGGGAAGAGTGCGGACTGAGACTGAGCTACTACTAGAATAAACCCAACAAGGTTCTAGTTATAAAGTCTCGGTAAGCACTGAAGGGGTTGAAGAATGAAAAAGAATTGAATGAGAAAAGGGTGAAAACAAATAGCCCTCCAATTATTCAACCTTAGGGCAGATACCGGGTTCAATTCATATGCTACTGGTTGTTACCAAGGTAACATCGGTATTGAAGACAAGACGTCATGGACCCAGTGACACATTGCACTTCAACTTCCCAAACCACTCAAGTTCCTCTTAAAAGGACTTGTTTCATTCTCACGGGGAACCGACATTATCTATAGACTTTCTCTTAGAGATTGTTGATATTGAAAAAGGAGACCCTCTCCCTAGTCTCCGATATAGGATCCAAATATGCACAAATTGAGTCTAGAGCCACGAGATCATCAATAAATCTCATTAGGACACTTTCATTGAAGACTCTCTGTTTCACACAATGTGGAAAGAGAGATTATATCTTGAGTCCTACGCATTATCCTTGTGGTATTGCCAGAACATCCGAGTGATATGCAAACATATTCACAATGAAGATGGAAAGCCTTCTGGAGCCAACATCAAACAAGCTCCTGGTAGGTGGCATGTGAGATCTATTCTATAGATCAACCATGTGACAACTGAACAGAAACAATGGGGCAATTCAATCTTTTGAATCAATCCTGGTTCAGGTTATGGATTGACGGATACCTTTGAAAAACTGGTCGTTGTGCTTAAAAACTCTTTTCTTTAGCACTTCGTCCGTGTTCGAATATTTCAAATCAAAAGGTGTTTATGATTGATAATTGATTTTCATTAAAACCTTCGTTGTATTGCAAAAACAATTTCTATTGAGCGTGATGAGTGTCTAAATACTCATCATTTTTGTACAATCTAGACTGCAAAAACATCTGAAAACACTCAAAAATGCATCAAAATGATAAAAATATCACAAATCAGTGTTTTATGTGTTTTAAATGCAAAAATATCAAAATCAGATGAAAAACGTATCAAATTTGCAAAAATGGCAGTTTTAGTCCCCCAAGTTTCAAAAGTTGTCAAAATCAGTCCCTGGTATATCAAAATCAAGAAAAATATCATTCAAGGTCCCTAAAATATTCTAAGTTGTCAAAAATGGTCCTTGATTGATTCTTTGGTCAAATGGCAGAAAAGGTCCCTAAACTTTGAAAAATTGCAAATTTAGTCCTTGGATATTTTAAAATGGAAAATGATTAAATTTTATCCTTGTACTATCAAAGTTGTCAAGTTTGGTCCTTTTGATACCTTTGGAAAATGGGCAAGTTCAGTCCATCAAGTTTGGTCAAATTACAACTCTAGTCCTTGTATTACTACTAATACCAAACGGATCCCTTAATTATCCAAATCCAACCCAAACTAACACAACCCAAGCCCAATACCCATCCAACCCAGTCCAAACCCAAGACCCGGTCAACCCCCTCAGTCAAATAAACACCCCCGCGCCTTTTCCTCCTTTCTTCACCCACCTTCTCTGCAAATCACCAACACATACCCACCCCCCTCCTCACCTTATCACTAACTTGTCCCCCCACCTCTCCTACAATCCAAGATACATTAAATGTGCCCTTCTCCAAAACACTCAACCTTAACTGCCAAATATGCATTTCCCGCCAAAAACCAATGGAGGGCCAAGATTCATTTAACCAATCCAATGGCCTCAAATATAGCTGGGATTTGCTAAGAGAGAGAAGGGAAGACCACTTGGAGTATAAAAGAAGAAAGAGGAGAAGTGAAAAGCAGTTAGTTAGTTTTTGAGTTTTCTTAGTATGTCGTTTTTTTTAATTATCTTAGTTAATGTGCAAAAATGTAATTTCAAGCTTTAAATGTGTTAAGTTCAAGTCTTTGTATCATTGTAATTCACTTTCAAGTATCAATCTCAAGTTTTTAATTAAGTTCCAATTTTCAAGTTTACTGTTGAAAATTTCAGTTTCATTATCTTATTTTCAAGCTTCTATTAGCTTATTTTTAAGCTCAATCTAGTTTATTAAAGCTTCTTATAGCTTTTGATAAGCTTTGAATAAAAAAATCAAGCAAAATGTTCCATGGTCAATGAAAGTCAATAGAGAGCTCAAATTGGAATAGAAGCTGACAATGGGTGTTGCAGAGGTTTATTTGGGTTGGATTTAGTTAGGTTAGAGTAGTGTTAATTCTGGTTTTAGCCTGCAACCAGCTGGATCAGTTGTGAGTAGCTTTCTCACTTTTCATTTTTTAGTCTAATTTGCATAGTAAGCTTGTATCTGTTTCTTTGGTCACCTCTAGTTTTAACTTGTTTATTTAGTTGTATTAAACATGATTAAGCTCAGTTTGATCATTGGTATTATCTGATTCAGTGTTCTTATCAGTTTTTATTTGCACATCAGTTCTAAAAGTAGTGTTTGGAATTGCTGTTTGATCAGTGGTTTAGGGTAGTTTAGTATAAGGTTCTTGTTGTTTCATGCTTGATATCCTTATTTGAGTTCATATCAGCCTCATCTTGTGCTTGTATTACCCATTAGTCAAAAATCACTAGTAATCCATCTTATCAGCTAACTGTTGGAAATATTGAAAGCCAAAAGCTTATTTTATGTTTAGAAACCTTAGAACTAGCTTGCTTTAGTTTAATTTCATCTCAATATATCATTTTCAGTTCAAAAATCATGATCAAAACTCAAATAAGTCAACTTTTTAGTTTCTTCAAAAGTCAAAATTTTGCCAAAACTCAGTTTTGAGCTCAACTAGGAAGATTTTTAGTGGACTCATCTTTGGGCCAATTTCAGTGATTCTTGTTGTTTTAAAATATTCCCTTGGTCTATTTTCTTGTAGTGATTTTTGTGGATTTTTGCTAATTTCTTATAAGCCCTAAACTAGCTTATCAATATGGTGCTAAGTGCCCTGTGCAGGGCACTGTTGACTGCACAGGGCTTGGGCAGATTTTGCAGACCTTGCACAAGTCTCATTTGAGCTTGTCTAGGTCTGTGCTTTGAGTTACTAAGTCTCAACCAGGTCTTCTTTAAGTTTTAGCATTTGCTTTTTAGTTGCTAGCTTATTTGAGTGCTTATTTCTTTGTCCAAAGTAGCCCCTCAGATTCTGCTTTTAGCTTATTTACTCATTTCATCAAATCTGTACTAGCTTGTAATCCAGAGGTTGTGGCTTGTTGATTCTAGCTGCATTTGGTCATTTTTAGCTCATAGTAGTTTCTGTTTCAGTTGGGTGCTTTTTGGTGTGCTTTTGGCTTATCCAAGTGCTTATTTATAAGCACTTGGCACATCAGTTCCTTATTCCTTCACACATGCACCTGTTTTTCTATTTTTCCTTTATTCCTCATATTATTTTAGAGTTTTCCTGAATTTTTCAGATTTTTCTAAGTTGATTTGCTATTTTTCTTGATTTTAATTAGTTTTTAAGCATTTTTAATTAGCTTTAAATACAAATAATTAAGAAAAGTCTCAAAAAAATAATTTTTCATTTTTATTAAGTTAAGATAAATATAAAAAGTCAAAAAAATATTTTTCTAGATTTTTCTTAGTTAAATTTGTATTTTTAAATAATTTAATTAGTTTTTAATAGTTTTTAAATCCTAGAAAATAGAAAAATAATCAGAAAAATACAAAAATAGTTTTGAAAATTCTCTTTTGATATTTTAGACTTTTTCAATTCATAATTTTATTTTTCAAGCTTTATTTCATATTTTCTTTCATTTTAGGTTATTAATTATTAGTTAAAAATAGTTTTTAGTTAATATTAATTAATTAAATAGTTATAAAAATAATTTTCTTTTTCTAAAAATTTTATTTTATCATTAGGTTTGTAAAAATGTCATTTTCATAATTTTATTTCTTAGATCTCTCTTTTTATTTTGTACGTTCACGTAATTTTATTTTAAACGTAAGTTTTAAGTTTCAAGTTTTAAACGTTCATCACTTTAAATATAGTGATAGCGTTTATTTAATATCTTTTATCTTTTTAATTTTCTTAATTTGTATTTAAGTCGCTGTTATTTATTAACTTTTTCAGTAGTGTAATTATCCTATCCAAATCCTTTCTGATCACTATCATTAGTGATCATTCTATCGTCTGATCAAGTGTTTTCACACCATTGAGTCTCCGTGGGACTTAACGACCCGGGAATTCATTCTATTCTCCAGGACTTCATTGTATTTGTGTCTGAACTGCTTTAAGTCTGTTACGGCTGGTCATTCACAAGTGGCCAGTTTGTGTGATTAGACTTGACGGTTCGGACCAGATCAGAGCGATACACGATTGTTTTTCAAATCTCTTTTTATCAATCAGTGAATCTCAATTCGCTGGTTCACTCACTCCGTGTTGTCTTCTTTGAGACGTTCCGGTTTGAGAATAGCTAGAGCAGCTGCGAAACCCTGTCAAGGAAATTCTTAGGAATTATACCTGATCACAGGCAGTACATGTACTGATCAACGGGGAACTGTGGGTCGTGTACCTCAATTCAACAAAGGTGATCAAAGACACTTTCGTGCGCTTTATTGCTAACTGTTGTATGCAGGTACGCCCGACGTTTGCAGCTGATCTGAATGATGCGGTCAATCCATAGCCGCATGCTCACACTACACATTCACTTCTAAAGAAATCATGATTAGTGCATCAATGACTCTGATATTTTCACTCCATGCTTCTGCTACGCTGCTGCCAATATCATGAATCAACGAAAGCTTCCGCTACTCTGATGAGAATATATCATGATCCAGAATGTGAGCATGTCGGTCCGAAAGTCACAACATCACATAATACCAACACCACAATGGATGTCTCAGAGATTTTTGTTTGCTGATGATCTCAAAAGCTGGCTCAAAATTATTATCACGTGGATCAGTAAAAGACCTCCACTTGGATTAACCAAACATGCAATGCGAAGAATCAATGACTACGAGCTTCAGAGCAAAGTACTACATCAAGAATGCAAGAACAATTTTTTTAATGTAACATCTGTTTGTATTCAATGTTTGTTTAATGTGTGTTTGAGGTGACCTCCCTTAGGCGGAGATTGTTAGGATTTAGTAAATCCAGTTATTGAAGAGTCGGTCACCTCAAGTATATGTAATCGTTAGAAAG
Organism: Chrysanthemum seticuspe; assembly: GCA_019973895.1. NCBI lineage: Eukaryota > Viridiplantae > Streptophyta > Magnoliopsida > Asterales > Asteraceae > Chrysanthemum > Chrysanthemum seticuspe. Next base: position 136,995,927 of record BPTQ01000004.1, read on the forward strand.
CTCGTAGTCGTAGATTATTATATGTTAAGTAGTATTTAGTTTAAGTAACACCGTGGAGGACGGACGGGTCTTTACCCACTCTATGCCTGATCCACAGCCCGTAAGGTGGCGATTTATGTAATGACTATAAATACTCTCTACCTTCCAAGGTAGAGAGTTGGAGCTCATAATAAGATTTTTCTTTCTCTAACTAAAGTTCCCTAAACCTCTAACTTTCTCTCTCTAGAACTCATTATATGCCTATTTGATCTTATGGTTTAGTGTGTTTGTGAAATCCAATATGTTACATTGCAGTCCCTCAGACTCCCCACACTTCAATTCATAAATCACATCCTCTTGAGAATGTGATTGGGGATGTCCATTCACCTGTAAAGACTAGAAGACAAACAAAGCTGCCTGATATTCATGGATTCATTAGTAAAATAAATGAATCTAAGACTCATGAAGGCAAGAATGAATGTCTCTTTATGTGTTTTCTGTCACAAATGGAGCCAAAGAATGTATACAAGGCACTTGAAGATGAAAGTTGGGTAGAAGCAATGCAAGAAGAGTTGCTCCAATTTAAGCTTCAAAATGTTTGGGTGCTTTGTGATTGCCTTCTGGCAATAAGGTAATAGGTACTAAATGGGTGTTCAGAAACAATAAGGATGAAAGAGGAATTGTCATCAGGAAAAAAGCTAGGCTTGTGGCTCAAGGATACACTCAGGAGGAGGGTATTGACTATGAAGAAGTGTTTGCCCCAGTTGCACGAATTGAAGCAATCAGGCTTTTCTTAGCCTATGCATCCTTTATGGGCTTTAAAGTCTATCAAATGGATGTAAAGAGTGCTTTTCTATATGGGCAGATTGATGAGGAGGTATATGTTTCACAACCTCCAGGCTTTGAAGACCCTGATTATCCTAATAAAGTGTACAGGGTAGTTAAAGCTTTGTATGGCTTGCATCAGGCACCAAGGAAATGGTATGAAACGTTAACTACTTATCTTCTTGATAATGGGTTTCATAGAGGCAGAGTGGATCAAACTTTGTTCATCAAGAAAGACAAGAATGATATCTTGTTAGTTCAGGTATATGTTGATGATATCATTTTTGGATCTACAAAGACAGAGATGTGCAAAGAATTTGAGAAGCTAATGAAGGAAGAATTCAAGATGAGTTCTATGGGTGAAATCACATTCTTTTTGGGACTCCAAGTACTACAAAGTCCAGATGGTATTTTCATCAATCAAGATAAATATGTGTCTGAGATACTAAGGAAGTTCAAGTTCACTGATGCAAAGTCATCCAGCACCCCTGCAGACAAGACTACACATCAACTCTTGAAAGAAAATAGTGGTGAAGCAGTTGATGTACACATGTACAAGTCTATGATTGGTTCTTTGATGTATCTTACATCATCTAGACCAGATATTATGTTTGCAGTGTGTGCCTGTGCAAGGTTTCAAGTCACTCCCAAGTTTTCTCACTTGACTGCTGTGAAGAAGATTTTCAGATATCTTAAAGCATTTCCCACTCTGGGATTATGGTACTCTAGAGATACTCCTCTAGATTTGGTTACTTACTCAGATAGTGACTATGTTGGAGCTAGTTTGGATAGAAAATCTACAACAGGTGGATGCCAATTTCTTGGAAATAGATTAGTGTCATGGCAGTGCAAGAAACAAACAATGGTGGCTAATTCATCAACTGAGGCAGAGTATGTGGCTGCTGCAAGTTGCTGTGCTCAAGTTCTATGGCTTCAGAATCAACTTTTGGACTATGGGGACAATTTCATGAATACCATCATTCATATTGACAATAGCAGTACCATTTGCATTATTAAGAATCCAGTTCAGCACACAAAGACTAAACATATTGAAATTAGACACCATTTCATAAGAGACTGTTATGAAAAAGGACTAATTCAAGTTGTCAAAATTCATACTGATGAAAACTATGCTGATTTATTAACAAAAGGACTTGATGTGGGTAGATTTCAATACTTGGTAACAAGTATTGGAATGCTGAATCCATAAAATTTTTGTGTCTAATGGTCTTTGGTGTTGAGTGGAAATCTCTGGGTACTAACATTGTTGTATAAGTTTGTATATGTTTTTGTGCTTGTGTTTTTGCTTGTTCAATAACTTTTATGTAGCATGGATGGGAGTTGATCTTAAAAGGTGTATAACTGAGATACACAACAAATGGTTATTGATTCACCATGTCTAACCCACATAAGAATCAACTAGTCCAGAGCAAACGGCTACTGGTAAAGACTTGACAAATCCGTTCATGGTTGATAGTTTACCAAAAACTATATGGTTATCAATTCACCATATTCTTTATGATTAAGAGTTGGCTAGTCCATAGCAAACGGCTCATGGTAAAGACATATCAAATCCATTGATAGCTGGTAGGTTGCTAAAAACTATGATAAAGGGCAGTCAATTTTTTTAAATGTTTTTATTTACCACTGCTCTTTGAAAATCTTTGTGAAACATTTCCACTGCTAGTTCACAGTTTCCACTGACAGTGTTATTTTTACCACTGTTGTTCTAGCCGTTACAACTGATTGTGTCAGTAAATATTTTTTACTAGCCGTTGAAAGAAACCACTGATTTCCATATATATAGGGTAAAATTTTGAGAAGATTATCTACTTTCCATATTGTTATTTATCCTCTTAAGATAAATATTTTCTAAAGATAGTCTTTCTTGCGCAATAATCTTAAACCCTACCTCTATATATTTTTCTCTCTCAATTGGCTAGTTATTCCTTCAATTCATACTGACACAATACAATTTTTCATTAAAAGATTCTATGGCACCTATCACTTTTGCAGATGAGCACAACCAAGTGGCCTATTTGAAGAAATCTAATGAGAAGGGTGGCCCTGTTTTTCATCAGATTGTGGACTTTCTTAATACTACCCATATAAGGTATGCTTTACTCTTAAATCCCACAATCTATATCTCTCAAATCAAACAGTTTGGACTTCTGTTCAGTCCATAACCATTGAAACTGGAGATACACATGAAACAGTGGATGCTCTTAGAGCCACTGTGGACGGGGTAACTATTGATGTTACTAAGGCATCCTTGAGGAGAATTCTCCAATTGGATGATCTCAATGGTATCATCACATTACCTATGCCCGAAATTCATACACATCTTTCTTCCATGGGGTATGATACCACTGACAAAAAGACTACTTTCAAAAAGATTGGTTTTTGTCCCCATTGGAGATTTTTGATACATACTCTTTTGCGTTGCCTAAGTCCAAAGAAAACTTCTTATGAACAGTTTAGTTCAACAATGGCTTACCCTTTGGTTTGTCTAGCCACTGATAGGATTTTCAATTGGTCAAATTATAGTTTTCAAAGTATGCAAGGCAATGTAAAGAGTTCAACAAAATTTTTGATGTATCCAAGGTTTGTGCAAGTAGGGCTAAATGAGTTTCAATTGCAACCCCATACTAATATTTATAAAATCCGTTGCCTCAAGCCTAAAGTTTTTCAAAACATGAACAAAGATGGCAATATGATTTTTACACCTCTCTTTCCTCTAATGCTTGCAAAGATTTCACCAGAACAAAACTCACCCATAATCTCTGTTCCAAACATTGATTATACTCCACCTGTTTCTCATACCTATGAGAGGAGGCACAAACAACCAACTTCTCTCATTACAACACAACATGTCTTTGATCCTTTTGGTTTAGGAACAAGCAGTGGTGGTTCTAGACTTCAACCTAGTCCAACTAGGGAGGAATCTGAGCCATTGCCCCATGATTCACCTCTATCATCAGGTCACACAGTTGGAAGTGATGAGGGCAGTGGCCAACAATTGGAATTGATGGTTTTGTGTACCAAATTAGTCAAGCAGGTTGAATCTCTACAAAAGGACCTGACACATGTAAAGGAGCAGCATGCCAAGGATATTACACACTTGCAAGAGGAGATTAAGACCCTGAAAGAAGAGTTGCAGGGGTTGAAAAGGAAGAAGAAAACTGCAAAGATAGTTATTTCATCTCCATCCTCACCTGATGATGGTGATTCAGCTGACTTTAACAAAGATTTGGGAAATTCTCCCAAACAGGGGAGGAAATCAGATGCTGGAATTCAGGGGAGGAGAATTGATTTTGAAGAGGAAGGTGTTTTTAGTAAAGGTGCAGAGGGAGCTGATACTCAAGAAGAGCAACTAGAGCAAGATATTTTTAGTACTGTAACTGCTGATTTTACCACTGATCCAATTTCCACTGCAGAGCCAAATATTACTGCTGAACATGATGTTGCCACTGCAAGTGAAGAAATTGATAAACTGAAGAAAGACAAAGGTAAAGCTGTTATGCAAAGCAAGGAGCAAACAAGAAGAAAGGTTTCAAAGAAAGAACAAGTTCAGATTGCTCATGATGCTGAAGTTGCAAGAAACATTTATAAAGAAGAAGTTGCTGTAAAGAAAAAGCTTGATGAATTGGAGATTGCAAGCTTTATGGAGGCTAAAAGGCTGGATAGAATGGAAGATCCAATGGAAGATCCACTTTCCACTGTTCAACCTACAAGACTTAGAGAAAAGACTCCAGAGTTCAGCTATGTACCTACTGAAGAAGAAATTGATTTCTTGATTGCAAATGATCCAGTGATCAAGAAGAAAGCAATTGACCTAGTGGCTGATAAGTCTTTAACTGAAGATCAAAGAACTGCACAGTTAAAGGACTTTATTCAGATGAAGAATAATCAAGCACTTCAAGATGCTATTGTTTCAGTCAAGAAGGGCCAAAAGAAACCAAGACGACCAACAAAGGCACAGGTGATCTCAATGATGAAAGAATATTGTTGCAATGTTGGTGGTTGGAAAAGACATCAATTCAAAGGAATGCCTGATGATAAAGTTGAAAGTATCTACTACAGAGTTCAAAGACAAGATAAAGACTTTATTCCAATGAACTCTGAAGAAGAAGAAAGAAGGTATCCAAATTTGAAAAGAAAGGCCAAAGAAAGTGAATCTCATACATTTAAAAAGAAAAAGTTTGCTGAAGAACAAGAAGTTCCAACTGAGAAGTTCACTGAAGAACAACTGAATGAAATGATTGTGATAGAAGAAGAAGATTTTTATCCTGAACCACTACAAGTTAGACATCCTATCATTGATTGGGAAGTATTTACTGCTATCAATTTTGCTCCAACATGGAAGATTACAAGGCTAGGTGGTGAAACTTCATCATTCATTCAGTTTGAAGATCTCATAAAAGCTTTTGACAGAGATGACCTTGATACACTATGGAGGTTAGTTCAAGAAAGGTTTAATGCTGAAGATCTCAAAGATATGAAGGAGATGCAGTTGTGGATTAATCTTAGAAGGCTCTATGAACCAGATGTTAATGATGATTTCTGGACATTCTCATGTTCATGTCCTGGTACTAAATGGTTCTACTATGATTCATGTGAAGTTCATCATGTTTCTATAGCAAATGGAGTAGATGCATTCATGATTGCTGAGAAAGAATATCCACTCAGAGCTGGAACTCTCACTGTGATGCTGTGTACTACTATAAGAGTTCATGAAGATAGTGAGAAGGTCAGAGCATTGTTACTCAGGCTTCAAGATCAATGTTTAAGAGCTATTCAAGCATTGAGAAGAAGATGAAGTGTTTGAAAGAATTCCCCAAATCCTTACAGATAATGGAGATTGAAGAAACTTAGTGATTTGCAGAGAAATCATAAGTTTAGGGGAGGATTGTTGGGAATAAAGATAACAGTTACCACTGATAGTCTTGTGGTTAACACTGCTGATGTTTACACTAGCAGTGGAAACACATTACCACTGCCAGTACAAATATTACCACTGCTATTAGTTAATTGTTAAGTAAACGTATATTGATAAGTATATAAAAGATCTTGTGTATATTATATATTGTTAGGTTTATACTTATCTTGTAAAGGACTCCTTGTGCTATAAAAGGAGATCCTAGGTCATTGCTTAGTATACCGAATAATTCATATTAGCTTCAAGGTGTAACCCTAGTGATAATCAAGATAACTTGTATTATTTCTTAATAATATTGAAGCGTGGAGTTTTGTGTTTATTGTTCTTGTTTACTTACATCTGTCTTCTAAGTATTATTAAGTATATTCCGCGTTCTTAATAATATAACTCAAAATATCACTAACACAAGGTGTGTGTTTAGATCCATCAGAATTTTCCTCCACCTTTTTGAAGTCCATGATAACGGGGGTACCGTCGGACATAGAAAACTTTTATGGCTTTGGATTTTTCACTTTAATACATTTGGGCTTTATTTCATGTTAATTTTTGCCAAACTCCGAATCCCACGACTTTTATAACAATAGAAACAATAGTAGCAAACTATCAAGAATCAGTTGTCTATTACACCGCAACACTGACAGTACCTTGATGTGTACCCAACTCTCATAAACAAGGATTCTCTAAAGAAGATAAAGAACTAACTATCGCCAAAAACTTAACATCTTTAATTATTTATTCACAAATATGGGGTGAGACAATTTTGTGGGAACAAAAAGCCACAAGTACCTTCGATGAGCTCTAAAGAGAACCATCTACTCCACGCTTAGCATCTAAACTCATAAGTAACTCTATCATTCCTCGATCTCCGCAAATTTAAAATCTCAAATAATGAGATCCGCGGATGCTTAGCCGATAATTAAATTATCTATGGTTAAGGGAACAAGCTAGGGCTCAACATGCCCGGTCAAGTCAGAATTCTATTCCTACTCTCACCAGCGAAAAGTCAACAAGGTGTCAAAACATATATTAACTTAGCGAATGCTTCGTCAAATAATCTCAAGTCTCGCATTTTTAAAGTCACTTATTAGAAACTAGCAAATCTTTCAAAGCTTCGCATATTTAAAATCACTTAGGGAAGCTTGCAAATTCTTGGCCTTGTGAGCTAGAATAGCATTTTATAGCCTCTTGTCTAAGCAATTAGCAAAGACTTTTTCAAGAAAACGCATATTTAAAGTAACTTCTAAGAGACTCGCAAAGACTTTTCAATCATAAAACTAGCAAAAGCTTACAAAAATTTTAAAATTTTTCACATTTTTGCACAAATTTTTTCATTTTCTAAGGAAAAACGAGGTTACGAGAGTACACGACAAAGAATAAGCAAGTGCGGTCAAATAAAATCGAAGATTACCCACCCCAGACTAAAACGAAACATTGTCCTCAATGTTTAAAGGCAAGGGTATCAACGAAAATCTAAAATCCGTTTATTAAGTATGCTAGAATATAAACGTTAGTCGATAAGATTAGGATATCGGATTTCCATCAGCATCGATCTTGAAACTGGAGTGGAGAAAAGACAAACTTCGAGCACGAGAGTCTTTATATCGGGAAAAATCCTGGACAAAAAACATCACAAACAACCAAACACGAGAAATCGAAGAGGCTAACCCCTTCACGTCACTTATTAGAATAAAATAGAAAGAAGATAGAGATAAGCATGGGGTGCCTCCCACGAAGCGCTACTGTTTTTGATCACTGAGTCGCTAGCCTGACTCGTCCCCGAATTCATTTGTCCTTGGGGAAGCAAGCGGGAAAGATACCCAGATCAAAGATGGTATCCTCACTCCGGAGGGAAAGAGAATGGGTGGGTTGGGAGGGGAAGAAAATATCAGGCTAAAGCACATAAGGGTAAAAAATAACACCCCCCAAACTCTCAATGGTTATATCATGAAAGAACGATCCATCATCCGGTGGTTTAACGGGCGGACGACGGAATGATGGATCCAAGTGAAACGACTCCATAGAAGAAGAGAGTCCATGGTACAGAGAAATGCTTTTTGAAGGCTCAACAATGAAGGCATCCAAGATAGGATCCTTTTTTCGGATAACTTTGGTGATATGAAATGCATCTAAGACGAGTATCCCAAGGTTAAAAATCTTGTCCTCGGAGAGGAATGAAATCAAATTATCATCTACGGGAAAATCCTCACGAGAAGAGGAATCACTCTCGGATAAAAAAATATTGTTGGACCTCTGGATCAACAAACTCATCAATAGAAACTTTCACTTTCTTTTCTTTTTTCGGATAAAATGGAGCATCGTATTTTAAATCTTCCAAAAGATCATTCTTTGAAGGAATCGAGTCTGTGGGAGCAAGTTCATCGACGAACTCCTCGAAATAAATTGACGGGTCTCGATTCAACAAATATTCGATTTCTCGTAAATCGGCTCTAAAATCAAAGACGTCGTCCTCACTTCCCGGTGGAAGAGGATCAATGCGAGTTCATCGGCGAACTCCTCGAGAAGTAAATCGATAGAAGAATCCTTGAGCTCGGGCTCCAGAGGATTAGTAGGCGGCTCGACTTCTTTAATAACTTTACTTTCTTTTTCTTCCAGAGGAAGTGAAGAGTCCATTTTAAGCATTTCTTCAATTAAACGAATATCTCCCTCGATGTCAATATCAGCATTATCAATTTTTGGTGAAATTGAATCGCTTTCAAATAAGCCTCAATCTCTTCCATGATGGAATCACTCCCCTCAAACGGAGTGAGGGAAAGGGAAGAATCAGAAATGATTTGTTTAGAAGAAAGTTCCATAATTTCAGAAGAAGGAGTGGGATTGCCACTCAAAGAAAGCTCGACTTTCTTAGGAACAAGATCAATACGATTGTAATATATTGGATTTCATAAACACATAACAAACACTAGTATGGATCGAATGAGATAGAGAGTTTAGAGAGAGAAAGTAGAATGGGAGCCTTTCTAGAGAGAGAAAGTAAACAAAAGAAAGAAGGTTAGATTAAGTGAAAGGTCCAACCCTCTACCTTGGGAGGTAGAGGGTATTTATAGTTACATACTACACGTCCTCCTTCGGACTGTGGATCAGGCATACTGTGGGTAAAGACCCGTCCGTCCTCTACGGTGTTGCTCTAAACTAAATAACTAACTAAATAACTAGTAAATAATGTAATGTCTACGAGCTAACATCTGCTAGACTAGAGTTGGGGTGACCGACTCTTCACTATGGATTTTCTAAATCCTAACAATCTCGCCCTAAAGGAGGTCACCCCATGAATTACATTTTGTGTCCTAGCATTCTATTCTTGACTTCGTTCTTGAGCTCGTAGACTTCAATTCTTCAAATTTTGCATTCTTTGTGCTTGAGCAGTGATTCTTCAAAGTCCGACTGCTTTGTACTTTAAGTGGAGGTCTTTGAACTGATCCATATCTTGATGATCTTCGAGCTTTCTTTGAGATCATCAGCCACAGTAAATCTCTGGATCACCCTTTGTTGTGTTGCCTTCATGTGATGTTGTGACTTAAGGACCGACATGCTCACACTTTCTGGATCATGACATCTTTTCATCAGAGTAGCGGAAGCTTTACTGGTTCATGATATTTGCAGCTATCAGAGCCATGTTATGTAGATAAGCACTTGTCATGATTTCTTTAATTAAGTGTGGATGCTGTGAGCATGCGGCTTTGGATTGACTTCTCAATTCTGATCAGCTGCAACCGTCCAAATGTACCTGCAAACAACAGTTAGCAATAAAACACACGAAAGTGTCTTTGATCACTTTTGTTGAATTGAGGTACACGGCCCACGGTTCCCCGTTGATCAGTACAAGTACTGCCTGTGATCAGGTATAATTCCGAAGAATCTCCTTGACAGGGTTTCGCAGCTGTTCTAGTTGTTCTCAAACCGGAACGTCTCAAAGAAGACAACACGGAGTGAGTGAACCAGCGAATTGAGATTCATTGATTGATGAAAAATTGATTTGAAAACAATCGCGTATTGCTTGAAGAAAGAGTTTTGCAATACGATGAAGGTTTTATGAGAAAGATCAATTTTCAATCAAATAATACTTTTTGTATTTGAAAAAGAATACACATTCGATGTGCTAGAGAAAAGAAGAGATTTGCACATCAAACGGTTTTTCCAAAAGTATTTTTTCAATCAGAGATACTTTTGTGTTTGAAATATGAATACACATTCGATGTGCTAGATAAAAGAAGATTTACACATCGAACGGTTTTTCCAAAAGTATTCGTCAATTCATTTCCTGGACCAAGGTTGATTCAAGAATGAATCACCCTGATGATGTACCCTCCGATCAGGTCGAAGGACCCCCCTTCGGCCTCAGTCGAACTTGCATTACGAAGACCCAAGTCTTTCTTCATAAGTCATTGGTGGCGTAAAACCATTCATCATTGACATGGTTACCAGCTGGGAATTCGCCAGCCGAAGGTCTATGCCCTTCGGTGTCTTCTCTTGAAGATGCCAAGACAAAGAAGAACCTTGACTTGGTCTTCCCCCACGTTCCCACTATTTCCTTAGCTTCCCCGCCAAGTCCGAGATAGTGGGGATGAAGCCCTAGCGGTTACCACAAATCAGGGGACGCCCCCATGATCTCCTAAACGTGTGCTAACACTCTCCAAGCTATTTTCATCACCTATAAATAGGTTGGACGAGTCATTTCAAGGGTATGTTCACTCAACACAGTATTTCACATACTCCATATTATTTACAACACATATCACATACTTACTCTCAAGCCGGAGGTGGTTCGCAGGGCCCAACCCCTGCGCAATCACTTAACGAAGTGTCTACTATTTCTTATTGCAGATTGGCTACAAGTCTGGCGCAAGCATATCACCCCTCATACCCTTCGATCACCATCGAAGGCCTGGTCGTACGATTTATTATACAATTAGTGGCGCCATCCGTGGGACCTGCTACTATTGGTCTCGTTATTCCAAACTTACACCCAGTTAATCACTCTCACTAGTTTTACGGCATGAATCAAGGAAGAGAGGATACACCCCCTCCGGGTTTCTCGACCTTGACACCAATCCCAGTCAATGATCCTAACAACCTTCCCAATATAACCGCATCCACTTTTACCACACGATCTCATCCTGAAATAACTCCCAACAACCATGCTTCAACATCGGCTAACCCTGAACCGGTAATCAGTCCGGCGTTTGTCGAAGCCAACATCGAAGCATTAGAATCTTTACTGAGGGCTCGAAGGAGGCAAACTCGAAATGTGGAGATGCGTAGGGAGTTAGAATACTCAAGTGATGAGTATGACGAAGAGTTGGAAATGGAGGCTAGGCCCTTGACTCATGGGGCTACACGCTCAATGTTAAGGATAGGGTCTCCGAGAAGTCGAAGGCCGAGTGGAAGGTCGGTTGGTTTTGAAGATGTTCCGGAGAGGGCTCCGACAAGAAGGGAAGGAACGATAGAATGCTCCAATGGAAGGAGTCACCGAAGGGATACTACGGAGGTTAATCTGCCACCACTTTTGGCGGCTCATCTGGGAAGAACTGAGGCAGGGGTTCCGTTGCAGCCTTCTCACACATCCGGCATAGAAGGCGATCCATCTCAAATGAATAGGGGAGGAAATCTTCCTCCTCATGGTATGTACCCTCATTTTCAGAATCAATCTTACCCTCAAGGGGTCTATCCCCCACCTAATGGGCAGACTAGCAACACCAGTTTTACTCAACCATATGGAAGCATGCCCTACGGGCAACCTATGGTATATCCTTCGTACCCTGTCGGAAGTCACCCACCTTATATACCTACTGCTTATCCTCAATATGTTAACCAAAACCCTGTTGGAATACCTCCAAATCATAACCCGTACAATGCTGCCCCTACCTACATGCCACCTTATAACTGCCTTTATTCAGAGCCCATGGGCTCCACAACACCCTTCATAAGATGTATAAAAGACTACCCTTTGCCTGATGGGTTGAAAATGCCCGCGCATATTGGTACTTATGATGGGAAAGGGGATCCGGATAACTTTTTACACCTATTCGAAGGGGCTATCAGAATGCAAAAATGGGTCATGCCTGTTGCTTGCCACATGTTTACATACACCCTACGAGACTCTGCTCGTATATGGTGGAACGGGCAAAAACCAGGTAGCATTGTGAATTTGGATGATCTCAAGGCCAAGTTCAGATCACATTTCAGCCAACAGAAAAAGTTTACAAGAACGCACCTAACAGTGCACAACATCAAGCATAAGGAAAACGAGAGCACCAGGGCTTTCATTACCAGATACACCGATGACACCTTACAGATAATGGGCTTGAACGAAGACCAACGCATCTCAGGTTTCGTGCATGGCCTAAGAAACAGAAGTTTGGTTGAATTCCTCTCCACTGATCTTCCTGCAACCTATAAGGGTTTAGTGGAGAAGGCTTACACCTGGATCGAAGCAAAAGAAGTGTCTACCAACGGGGCTCTGGTCGAAAATAACGAAATTCACAGTAAAGCTCCGAAGCACCCTTCGTGGGAAGGGTCAAAGAATAGACACAAAGGCAGGGACAGGTTTACACCGACCACAAAAACATCAACCATGGGCTCTTGGCTAATCTGTCCAAGTCTCCAAGGGAGATACTTGCTATGGAAAAGGCTACGAAGACCTTTGATCCTCCTCCTTGCTTGGCAAACAGGGGAAGGCCCAGAGATACTTCCGAATACTGCTACTTCCATGACGATTACGGACACGACACCAACAATTGTAGAGAGCTCAAGAAACAGATAGAAGAGGCCGTGAAGTCCGGCCAATTGGGGCATTTGGTGAAGGGTATAAAGAAAGGTAAAGAAAAGGTCTCCGACACACAGTTGGGGAAAGACACCACACCTGCCGAAGCACCCATCCTCATGGTATACAAGGATGACTCTAGTTTAAAGAGGAAAGAAGCGGAGGAAGCATTATGTGGAGTAGGAGATGTCACTTTTCCTTCAATCACAGGGAAAGTTCTTTCAAATGACCCAGTGGTCATCAAGGTCTTGATCTCCAACATAGAAGTGAACAGGGCCTACCTCGACTGCGGTAGCTCCTGTGAAGTGATCTACGAATGCTGTTTTCTAAAGCTTAAGCCTTCGATAAGGTCGAAGAGAGTATATTCGAAGGTACCCTTAGTAGGGTTCTTAGGGGAACACTCATGGCCCTTAGGAGAAGTCCCTCTAGAGGTTACGATTGGAGAAAGAAGGCTAAAAAGAACAGAAACTCTGGTTTTCACGATCGTAAGGTCTGAATCTCCCTATAACCTATTGATAGGGAGAACGGCAATGCAGAAGATGAGCATCGTTGTCTCCACCATACAAGCCGCGGTCAAATTCCAAACACCTTTCGGCATTGGAACGGTTTTCTCCAGCTACAACGTGAAGAAGCCTACGGAAGTAGGCAAAAGGATCAAACAGGTTTCGGAAGAGCCTCCGAAAGATGTTCTCAGCTGTACTGATGCTGAAGGACGCATTATAGTAAATGATCTCTATCCTGATCAAATGATGGTAATCGGAAATTAGCTCCCAACCTCCTTTAAAGCAGAATTGGAAAAGATACTACGGGCTAATGCAGATGTTTTCGCATGGACCTACTCTGACATGACGGGGGTCCCCAGAGCTCTCACCATAGACGGAAAGCCCTTCGGCACTGAACACAAGCTCAATGATTTCAAACATATTGAACCCATCAAGCAAAAGCGTCGAAGCCTGGCTCCTGAAAGAAGTGCCGCCGCATGCAAAGAAGTGGACGAGCTTGTAGCAGCAGGCATACTCAGGGAGGCGAAGTATCAAACTTGGGTGGCCATTCCGATGATGGTCAAAAAGCATGATGGAGGATGGTGAATGTGCGTGGACTTCACAGATATTAACAAAGCCTGTCCGAAGGACTGCTATCCTCTGCCAGAAATTGATTGGAAAGTAGAATCCTTGTCAGGGTTTCGGCTGAAGTGTTTTCTGGACGCGTATAAGGGTTACCATCAGATACAAATGGTGGAAGAGGACGAAGAGAAGACAACCTTTTTTACAGGAAAAGGCGTTTATTGTTACAAAAAGATGCCTTTTGGTTTGAAAAATGCAGGTGCCACCTACCAACGTTTAGTGGACAAAGCCTTCCACAAGCAGATAGGTAGGAATATGGAGGCATACGTAGATGATATGGTCATCAAGAGTAGAACGGAAGAGGACATGCTCTTCGACATCAAGGAAACCTTCGACCAGCTTCGAGCCATCAACATGAAGTTAAATCCCAAGAAATGTTCCTTCGGTGTGGAAGAAGGACAATTTTTGGGACATCTGATCACCAAGCAAGGTATTAAGGCCAATCCTTCGAAGGTTAAGGCCATCACAGATTTGCAGCCTCCTAAGTCCCTAAAGGAAGTGCAAAGTCTGAACGGAAAGCTAGCAGCCCTCAGCAGGTTCTTATCGAAGGGTGCAGACAGATCTTTGCCGTTCTTCAAAACACTCAGAGGATGCACGGATAAAAAGACGTTCCAGTGGAGTACAGATGCAGAAGCTGCCTTCCAAAAGCTCAAGGATTTCATGGCTATTCTACCTACACTTACTGCCTCAATCAAAGGCGAAGTGTTGTTTATGTATATCGCAGCCTCCTTCGAAAGCATCAGTGCTGTGTTATTGGAAGAAAGGGAGAAGAAGCAAATCCCTATATACTGTTGGGTTTTAGGTTCCTTGTATGATGAATTACTTTAAGTGATGGAACCACGGACAAGCTTGAAGATAACCACGGACAGAAGAAGAGTAACCACTGATGATGATAACCGCGGCTAGTAGTATTGAGTAACTGCTGATAGTATTGTAAGCACTGCTAGTTCTATAGAGTCGGTTAGTTTATTGTATCAGATAAATATGGAAAAGATATTTATCTTGTAGGTTACGTATTGTATATTGTATAGGACTCCTTATCCTATAAAAGGAGGTCCTTGGCTAGGTTAGATATACGTGTGTTAGATATCTAAAATCGTTTTCACTTCAAGGTTGCAAAACCCTAATACTGTAAGAGTATTCGTATTAATAATATTGAGGTGTTGAAAGTTAATTGTTCTTCTTCTTAAGATCAAGTGTTAAATTCCGCGTAATACTTGATAAGTTCTTTGTTTAAGTCAGTTTCTATATTAGATCGTTTGCTCAACTGGGATCAACATATACTTCGTTAGCAGGGTTCTACAGGGAGCTGAGCTAAATTATCCAGCATTGGAGAAGCTAATTTTGGCCTTGGTCCATGCTGCGAGACGCCTTCGAAGGTACTTCCAAGCTCACCCCATAACCGTACTTACTGACAAACCAATTAAGCAGATACTTTCAAAACCGGAGAAATCTGGAAGGATAGCTAAATGGGCTATCGAGCTAGGAGAGCACGAAATTGAATACAAGGGTAGAAACTCGGTCAAAGGACAAATATTGGCAGACTTCTTAGCAGAAACACCCTCCGAACCAAAGCATGACACAAAGGTTGCTGAAAAGAAGCTTGATAAGGCGGTCGAAGGGTGGAAACTTTATACTGACGGAGCCTCCAGCTCCGACGATTATGGTGCAGGTCTCATGTTTGTTGATCCCAAAGGGAAGGAGTACACTTATGCACTCCGTTTTGAATTCGACGCTACGAACAATGAAGCAGAGTACGAAGCCTTGCTAGCAGGCCTCCGATTAGCCAAAGACATGGAGGTAGAAGACTTGGCTATTTTCGTTGACTCGCAACTGGTAGCCAACCAGATAAAAGGCTCCTACGAGGCAAGACAACCTGTGATTAAGCAATACCTGGATAAGGCCAAGGAAATGATCGAAGGGTTCACATCCTAGAACATAGAGCATGTTCGGAGAAACCAAAACAAGAAGGCAGACGCCCTTAGCAAACTGGCATCAATGGCATTTGCTTATCTAACTAAAGAAGTTCTGGTCGAAGTATTGGCAGATAGGTCCATCGTCCGAAAGGAGGTGTCTGACGTAATACTGGAAGAAGACTCGAATTGGATGACTCCGATTAGAGAATATCTAATAAGTGGTATACTGCCGGAAGATCAGAAATTAGCTCGAAAGGTCCGCATCAAAGCACCACAATACAGAATCATGGGGAACTATCTATACCGAAGATCCTTTCTGTCCCCATGGCTTCGTTGTGTAGGACCTAGGCAAGCCGTCAACATCATTCAAGAAGTGCATGAAGGATCCTGCGGGCTTCACGCAGGACCCCGCTCCGTTGTTTCTAAAATCATGAGGATCGGATATTATTGGCCTTCGATGCACAGGGACGCTGTCGAAATCATTCAGAAGTATGAGGCCTGTCAAGTTCACTCAAGGGTTCCAAGGCTACCAAAGCAAGATATGACCTCTATGACGTTCGCATGGCCCTTCAGCCAATGGGGGATAGACATCGTAGGTCCTCTGCCAATTGCTCTAGGAGAAGTAAAGTTCTTGGTCGTAGCCATCGATTACTTCACTAAATGGGTGGAAGCAAAGCCTTTGGCATCCATCACAGGAAGGCACATGGAAAAGTTTGTGTGGGAACATATTTTCTGTCGGTTCGGAGTACCCCACATCATCATTTCAGATAATGGGAAGCAGTTCGCCGAAGGGGTATTCCTAGTGTTTTGCAGAGGCCTGAATATCAAACAATCCTTCACTTCCGTCTACCATCCTCAAGGTAACGGACAAGTGGAAGTTACTAATAGGGAAATCATCCAAGGAATAGAACAAAGGCTGGGATACAGTCACCACGGTTGGGTAGATGAACTACCTCAAGTACTCTGGGCTCATAGAACGCATACAAAGTCAAGTCATGGGGAGACGCCTTTCAGCTTGACATATGGCACGGAAGCTGTCATCCCTTCGGAAGTAAGTGTCGAAACAGAAAGGGTCATGAACTTCAAAGCTGCAGACAACGAAGAAAGACTCCGTGACAACCTAGACCTACTCGAAGAACGAAGGGAAATAGCCTCAATCAGGGAGGCTATCCATAAGCAAAAAGTCAAAAAATACTACAACAGTCGGGTTCGGCCTTCGACCTTCAAACCAGCGGAATACGTCCTCCGACTCAACAGTGCAAGTAAAGCTGAGTACCAGGGTAAACTAGGACCTACATGGGAAGGGCCCTACGTTATTAAGGAAGCATATGGTAACAGAGCATACAAGCTGGAAACCCTGGATGGAGACGCTATTGATAGAACTTGGAATGACACTACCCTTCGTAAGTTCTACGTATTAAACTTACAATGTCTAAGGACATTTTTTATTTTGCTTTCAATCAATGTATTTGCATTCTTCTCACTTGGGGAAAGAAGCATTAATGGTAGGCGTCTAGTATTTATTTCTTCAAATGATGTAATCCTCCCTACCCACTTAATGATATAACACATTTCCCTCAAATCTCTTGTTTCGTTCAATACAACAAAGATTTGTCCACCAAGTCGCTTTATAAGTTTCAATGTTGAAGGGATGTACAAAGACTAACAACATGTCTTGCTCATATGCATAACATCCACCTCAACTTCACATTAACTTTCCTATATGGCCTTAAGGTATTTTAAGCCTTTCGCTACCCAAAGGACTAAGATGGAGTGGGTCGCAACCCTCTGTCAGCAGTCAAATTATACGATTGCTAATATTCTTGGTGAAGTAACTACACACAATGAGGCTATGCATCTACTATACGCCTTAGGTTGTAAAATTTTTTTACGCAAGTAAAACAAAAAGAGAAGAATCACACATGGCAAAATACAAGCCCTAGTAGCTTTAATGTAGATTTATGACTAGTTTACCTAGTCTAACAGGCCGTAGCCTTAACGATCCAAACGAACTCAACCTTGTCTTAGGCCGTAGCCTACATCACACATACCAAATGTTAATTGTTTCATTAGGCACAAATCCTGGAAAAGAACACGGACAAATTGTTTTAAATAGGGTACATACCACCCGGGGGATCAAATTACAACCACATGGTTGCCTTCATCAAACTTTGGAATGAGTAGGATCAGCTGAACCTGGGGAGGGAGCCTTGGGTGATGGAGTCCTCTTAGAGGGATACAGAGGCTGGACTTTCCTTGGCTTCTTGGCCAGCAGGTCCTCAATAGAGGCCGCTGGGTCCTTCGTCACATCTGTAAGGAAAGGGAACTCTAAAGCAGTTAAGTGATTACCTGCATCATCATACTCTTTCTCATGAGTTGCCTGTAGTAAGGAATTTCCTCCAGCTTCACCGGTTCCTCCGTCGCAGCTACCTCCTCCAGAGTGGTACACTTGCCATGGAATATGGCCGCATTCACTAGGTTCCCAATTGAAATCCCCACATCATCGCTATTGTAAAGTTCCATAGCTACATAGGGGATCACCTTGGTTACCAAGTCCACCCTATCCTTCTTCAGCATCTTCAGACGAAGGTTTAATCCATCTACCTTTTCCCTGAGCTTGATCTCTTAGTCCAGCAACTTCGCCCTCTCTTGTTCAAGGCCTCCACACTTGGATGAAAGAACATATATCTGCTCTTTATAGCCTACGACCATTGAGCCTTCGACAGTGAGCCTGCTGCATTCAGCCTCGCTCGTTGCTAGTTGACCTTTGAGCTTTTCATTCTCAACTCTGAGATCTTGCACCAAGGGGTTCTTGTCAAAATCCTCCAGGGCATCCTCACACTTCTTCTCCAAGTCTACATACTTCTGATCCCTAGCCTTCTCCCTCCTCAGCATAACATCCATTTCTTCTCGAGCTTTGGTGATAGCACGGAGCAGTTCCCTTGTCCTAGCATTGAGTTGGTTATCTAGCATGCACTGTCGGACATAA
This sequence comes from Chrysanthemum seticuspe, assembly GCA_019973895.1. NCBI lineage: Eukaryota > Viridiplantae > Streptophyta > Magnoliopsida > Asterales > Asteraceae > Chrysanthemum > Chrysanthemum seticuspe. The sequence goes on from BPTQ01000004.1 coordinate 137,014,480, forward strand.
ATTTTGTCATGAAGGTCGCAGAGCCTTTCTATGGACATGTTACCCATCACCCCTTCCACTTGGGTGGGATTACATTGCTCACGAGTTGGTGACAAGCTAGGGGAGAGTGAAGTTCTTTCATATCAGGAATTCCTACAACATATGTAAATTTGTTAATATATTGTTACTGGTACCTAATTTTTGTTCACAGGCAAGAAACATTACCATGGATATCATCACCGCTGGGCCCTTCGATGGCTGGAAATTCCAAAGCCTTACCCTGGGCACTCTTTTGTCGGGTAGTTCGAGAGGGAGGAGTAGGTAGGATGAGCTTCCTTTTCGAAGTGGACTTCACAGCTTTAGCACTGGCACCTTTCCTGCTTCGAACCCTCTCACCTATGCCGGAGGGTCCTACGATGGCCAACTGTCCTTCGAAGACTGGTTCATCAGAGTCAGCAACATTCTCCATAAGTTGATCTTCCACATCTATAGGTTCCTTTGACGGAGGAGCAGACGATACATGCTCGATGGGCTGGGCTTCCATGTCATTGTTATTTATGGACACTGACGGGGAGCGCACGCCATAGCTTGTCTCTTGGGGATTCTTGGAATGAAGCTCACCTCCTTCGCACCACCAGCTACCACAAAGTTCCTGAATGACATCTCTGCATGAAGAAGCAAATAAGATAAATATCAGAAAGATAAGTTTTTATTTCTTATTTTAATAAAAAAAAGTACATACTTTCTTCATCACAAATAATCTCAGGTACCAAAGGAGATCCCTCCCATCTTTCAGCATTGCCAGCCATGAAAAGAATTGGCTCAGGGAATGTTTGGCAATCAGCTGGATGACGAGCCAAACGCTGATACAAAGGGTTTCTTCTCACAGTATAGGGCAAGGGATCATTGAACCTTTTTTCATCATATTGAAATTCTGGGTTTACCAATGCAGAGTATGCCTGAGGGATAATGGTGTTTTGGATATAAAAGAATTTGCCTTTCCAGTTCCTGATGTTCGTAAAAGGCCTATCTATCAGAATGGGCACATCCCTTTCACCCCTCTTAGCCAAGGTCAACCAATCTCCTCCAGGGTATAAATTAAGAAAACCCCTAAGCAAACTCAATGATGGTTCAAACCCATACGCTTTGCACATCACAACGTATGTCGTAAGCTTGGCTAGGCCAAAAGGGTTGAACCTAGAAATGTGTACCTTATAGTACTGGAGGAGTTCTAAAACAAACGGGTGCAAGGGTATCCTAAGGTTGGAGGTGGTGAATGCATGGGTATACAGGCCTACATAGTTTTCGAGGGCATCAAATGTCCCTTGATTTCTGCTAGGTAGCATGATTTTATGTTCCTTTGGAATCAGGTAATCGGTGAGGAACGCTTTGAGCTCCTCCCTTGTTAAGGTGCAACCTTGTTGCTTGATTACAAATTTTTTATTGGTCGACATTGATCCTTCTAAAATCCACAATAACGTATTTGAAAGACAAATACGAAGGAATACTTTACCTTGTTTGATCGAAAGCTTGATCGGAAGAGGTTTTAGTAGGTGAAAAACTTGGGCGAGAGATAAAATAATGTTAGGGTTTTACTGTTTTTTAACTTTATATACCCTCACATATGTTAAATCTCAGCCCTACACGTGTCATGACTTATCCCCTTACCACCGGATTTCAAAATCTTTTTAAATTTTGAAATGACGTTTTCTTTTACCGAGGAAAAGGGTGTAGTTAGGAAAAGTGTTTGCATTAATTACGGTCAATAGGTACAAGACTTCTCATCTCCGTTCGTATTTATGATGAAGGGGAGGTTTCGTTTCTATTTCTGAGTCGTAAGCAATATTTCTTGCTCGTACATATCACTTTCGACTGGGGGGCTTGATGACGTACCCTCCGATCAGGTCGAAGGACCCCCCTTCGGCCTCAATCGAACTTGCATTACGAAGACCCAAGTCTTTCTTCATAAGTCATTGGTGGCGTAAAACCATTCATCATGACATGGTTACCAGTTGGGAATTCGCCAGCCGAAGGCCTATGCCCTTCGGTGTCTTCTCTTGAAGATGCCAAGACAAAGAAGAACCTTGACTTGGTCTTCCCCCACGTTCCCACTATTTCCTTAGCTTCCCCGCCAAGTCCGAGATAGTGGGGATGAAGCCCTAGCGGTTACCACAAATCAGGGGACGCCCCCATGATCTCCTAAACGTGTGCTAACACTCTCCAAGCTATTTTCATCACCTATAAATAGGTTGGATGAGTCATTTCAAGGGTATGTTCACTCAACATAGTATTTTACATACTCTATATTATTTACAACACATATCACATACTTACTCTCACGCCGGAGGTGGTTCGCAGGGCCCAACCCCTGCGCAATCACTTAACGAAGTGTCTACTATTTCTTATTGTAGATTGGCTACAAGTTTGGCGCAAGCATATCACCCCTCATACCCTTCGATCACCATCGAAGGCCTGGTAGTACGATTTATTGTACAATCACACCCCATTGTTTCTATCCAGTTGTCACAAGCTTGATCTTTAGAAAAGATCTCACATGTCACCCACCAAGAGCTTGTTTGATGTTGGCTCTAGAAGGATTTCCATCTTTATCGTGAATATTTAACATATCACTCGGATGTCTTGTCGAGGTATTGGATCATGTTTTCCTCTTTAGCCATATACTCGCCCAACACATGGTTGGCTACCAAACGGGAATCTACATTTGCTTCTAGGTTGCGTATGCCCATTCGAGCTGTAGTGCGTAGTCCAGCAATCAGGGCTTCATACTCTGCCTCGTTGTTTGTTGCTGTGAATTCAAAGCGCAATGCGTAAGTGAATTCCATTCCCTCTGGACTCGTGGGGATAAGGCCTGCGCCTGACCCGTCCACGCATGAAGATCCGTCCATGAATAAAATACATGGTTCTTATGGTTCCACCTTGCTTTGTGAAGGTGCATCATCAGTGTCTGGTTTTTCGATGATGAAGTCTACTAGTATCTGCCCCTTAATCGCAGTGTACGGTCTGTAGGAGATGTTATGCTCACCTAGCAACACACTCCACTTCTGTAGTCGTCCCGATGCATTGGGTTTGTAGATGCTTTGCTTGATAGGTTGGTCTGTGATCACCGCTATTAGGTGCGCCTGGAAGTACCTGCACAGCCGTTTGGCGGCGAATACTAATGCCAAGACCAACTTCTCCATTGCGCTATAGTTAACCTCCATTTTCTTGAGCGCTTTGCTTACAAACTATACCGGTGTTTGTACTGAATTCCTATCCGTCAGTAGCACCGCGCTGACTGCTCCATGAGTTGCAGATAAGTACATGATTAGTTCTTCCCCTTGGCGGGGCGCGACTAGTGTGGGGAGCGCTGCTAGGTGTTGTTTAAGCTGTATAAAAGCTTCTTCTGCCTCTGTAGTCCAGCAAAAATCTCCCTTTTTTGTACACTTCTTGAGCGTTTTAAAAAGGGGGAGTGACTTATTTGCTGATCTGGATAAGAATTTGTTCAAACCGGCTAGTTTTCCATTCAGAGACTGGACTTCTTTCAACGTGCGCGGTGAAGGAAGTTGGATGAAAGCCTTCGTTTTTTCTGGACATGGTTTAATGCCATCGGGCTCTATCAAATATCCCAGGAACATGCCTTATGTAGCGCCAAATGTGCATTTCTTAGGATTTAACTTCATGTTGATCTCTCGTTGTGTCTTAATTGTCTCTTCAATATCGCGCACTAATTCATCCTCAGTATGGCTTTTTATGACAAGGTCGTCAACGTAAACCTCTAGGTTGCGGCCCACCTGTTTTTCAAATGCGTTATCTACCAATCGTTGGTAGGTGGGGCCTGCGTTCTTCAAGCCAAAGGGCATCTTAGTATAACAATAGACGCTTTGGCTTGTATGAAAGGCTTTTTTTCCTCATCTTCTTTAGCCATCTGGATTTGGTGGTATCCTTTGTATGCGCCCAAGAAGCATTTAAGTGGGTATCCGCAAAAAGATTCTATCTTCCAGTCTATTTCTGGTAGTGGGTAGCAGTCTTGTAGACATGCTTTGTTGAGATCCATGAAGTCCACGCACATCCGCCAACTACCGTCGCTCTTCTTGACCATCACTGGGTTGGAAATCCAGTCATGGTAATAGACTTCTCTCATGATACCTGCATCCACAAGTTTATGTACTTCTGCCAGAATGGCTTTTGTGCGCTCTGGAGCCTGGCCGCGCTTCTTCTGTCGTACTGGGGAGTATCCTTGTCGGATTCTCAACTTGTGTTCCGTAATCGAACGTGGTACACCAGTCATGTGCTTTGGTTCCCATGCAAAGATATCCAGATTCTTTTGCAAGAGTGCGCACACGGCCGCCCTGCCTTTATCAGACAGCGATCCCCCAATCGATACTTCTTGCTCTGGGTAATCAGGATGAATTGCGACCCTTAGGTTTGATACTTTAGTTGCGCGCTGTTCTGGGATGTGAGCCGTCTCACATGTAATCGTGTTACATTCTCCAGGTGGTACGGTGGTATTGTAGAGAGTAACAATGCCCCCCTCCACCGGGAACTTGAGCATCCCATGTGCTGTAGAGGGTACTGCGCGTATGGCTGATATCCCAGATTCCCAGGTCTTCCAATAATGCCATTATATGGTGAAGGGGACCTGATCACCATAAAGTTCATGTAGGCTGTCGTGGAATGTTGCTTATTACCAACGTTGACTAGTAGACGTATTTTCCCCAAGGGCCATATCTTTTCCCCTGTAAAACCAGTCAACGACGTCATAGCCGGGCTTAACTGATTTCGTATCTCAGGTCGCAATCGCTTGAAACAATGTTCGTACATTATGTCTGCGGATGCTCCTCCATCAACATACATGCGGTGGATATCGTGACCCCCTGCATTAATTTCGATGGTAAGTGGTTCTATCACTGCGTTGTCCGCAGTCAAGGTGGGGAAAGAAATTTCGCTTCCACAAGAAAACTTTTGGCTGACCTTTTGCCTAGTTTTTCGCTGCCATGATTGTATCATGTAAATGGTATCAGCCTTATCTTTGGGTGCTTCTTTCTTATTTCCAGTTTTTTGCTTATCTTTCCCATCCTTGATGCTTTTAACTAAGTGGTCCAATCTGCCTTCTTTTACTAGCTTATCAATTAGTTGGCGTAATTGGACACACTCATTGGCGGTGTAGCCCTACTGTCCATGATAGTCGCAGTATCCGTTCCCCATGCGTCGCTTTTCTGGGGTGCGCATTGGTGGGGGTCTCGGGAAGTTCGCGCCTTCCGTTGCGAATATCTCCTTCGGGGTCTTGGTTAGCGGGGTATACCTTTCATTCTCTCGTCTGCTCCCTTGACCACGGTAGTTCTTGTTGCGGTTGCTACTCTGGTCATTGGATTGTCTCCTAGGCTGTTCTTGTGACCTATAATTTGAGTAGCCTTTCTTGCTGTCCGCCGCGACAGCTTCTCCTTGGATAAAGGACCTTGTGCGTTTCATAAGTTCGTCAAAGGTTTGGGGGACCTTGTCGTTCAGCCTTTTGATGAGTTCTGGGTTATTGATCCCGTTCATGAACCCTGACATCTTTAGTATTTCGGGGCATGCCTTGACATGTATGCACTCATCTTTGTAGCGCTCCACATAAGCGCTTGTAGATTCCCCCTGGCGCTGTTTTACCCTGGCAAGTTCGACAGGGTTTTTGGCGCACTTCTTCCTCTGAGTGAAGTTCAGGCGAAACGCCTTCCGCAACTCTTCAAAGCCATCAACGCTTCTGCGTGGCAGCTTACTGAACCAGTTTCGCGCATTTCCCACTAATGTGGAATTGAACATGTGGCACCACACAGGTTGTGGCCAATTTTCGATGGTAGCAGCTGATTCAAAAAATTTTAGGTGATCGTCCGGATCACCTGTTCCATCGTAGGTTTTCACATTGGCGGGCATGCGCCTTCTCTTATCTTCTGAGAAATCACTGGTGCGCCGAGTGAACGCATCCACCTTTTGGCAGCGCCAGGGAAGAGACATATCTTCCTCCTCCTGGTCGCGATATCTTCCGCTGGACTTCCAGTGTCCTGTTTTGCTGTCCTCGTTGTCCGAGGAATCACCAGAGGACGAGCCTCCCCTCTTTCGGCTCTTGCGCCGACTGTTCTCGGAATCCAAGCTTGAAGGGCTTTCACTTGGAGAGTCCCGTCGCCCAAGTCTGTCATGGACCCTGCGGCTACCAAGCCTAGCGTGGACATTGGTACGCCGTCCGTCCTCTTCGTGTTCTTCCAGATACTGCAGGTCAGTTGCTTCATCGTTCTCAACTCTCCTCCCGATCTTGGTAAACACTGGGGGCCGGCGGCTATCCTTCCCGCGCTTCTCACTCTGGTGACGCGATGGGGATGTCTCATACTCTGTGTCGAAGTTTAGTCGGGCTTGCAAGCTCTGACTCGACCTCTTTTTCGCCTCCTCTTGCATGAGGGTAGCCAAGGTTTCGTAGTTTTGAGACACGAAGTCGCTTGGCGCTAGTTCAGGTGCGACTCCTTCTAGCGCGAGGGTGTCTGTTTCCACATCTGGACCCCTGTTTTGGAGAGGCGCGCCTGGCGTTTTTGTGAGGTCCTTTTCTGGCACCGATTGGTGGGGAGTGGTAAAAAGGGTGCGCAGTGGATCTTCTGCGCTGGTGGTTGTTGTAGTTGCATGGGTTGTCCCCGTGAGTGGTTCCATTGTCGTGAAGACCAGATCTGGGCCTGACCCTTGGTTTCTGGTCGCACCGGTTGTTCCAGAAGCCTGCTTGGAGGCTGATCCACTTTGCTGCTTTTTCCCTTGTAAGTCACTATGCGATCGCTGGCTTAGGTTTCTGTGCTTTGTCATTCTAGTTCTTAGTGATTGGTCCCACGGATGGCGCCACTTGTTGATACAAAAGTTGGGCGTTCCTTATTTGGACTCCGGTTCTCGTATCAATTAGAGCTTGATGCTTGAGACCTGCGCACTAAGAAAACAGAAAACACCGTTAGGCTTATCGTGGGATTGTCTCCCACGATTATCCTCCGGCGTGAGAGTAAGTAATCGGTTTTAGGGTTTAGTGGAGAGTTAGGGTTTTAGATCGTACCTTTATTGAGGACCAAAATACCCTTTATATACTCACGAAATCCTTGTTGGTTTCATGTGCCGCAACCTTCGGCGTATCCCGTGGAAGTCGGTCAATTGATACATATCTCATAAATAAGAGATATCCGATATCAAAACCATAAATAACTTCGGGTTTGGGCCTTCGTAAGCCCAAACCGTTACCGGGTTAGCCCATTCGTACTGGGCTCAGTTGCTAGTAGCATTTATTGGTCGGGTTCATGACCCGAATACGGACTATACGTCATCATGTCCCCCTTGTCTAGTATGCGCAGGGTGAAACCCACGGATGCTAGACTAATAACTGTAGCTCATATATACCTCAAGGCGTAGCGGAGAAGCTTCAAAGGTTTCCCGCCTTAAAGAAGATATGGTGAATCCAGTCAAAATATGTCAAATACATCCCTCGTAAAACGTAGGAAAGTGAATGGAATGTGTTCCACGTCAGCAACTCCTATCCACACGTTTGGAGAAAGTGGGATCCACGTGTCAAGCATCGCATGGATGTGGAACCCTATATAAACTATCGCCTCCCTTTTACTGTGTTTATCACAGTAAAAGCACTTCCACCATTGTTGAAAACTCGAAATATCAACCAAGAAACCGTTAAACTTACAAAGGTAACAGCGCGTGCGCATACGAAACCTTATCATGGTTCGTGGATTAACTGACTTTGTATCCGATATGACCGAGGATGAACTGCGTGAGTTTACCTCGGAATATTATATCCCGATGGCGTTGCATCCGGTAGTTCCGGCTGCGCAGGCGTCAATAGCGGATTTCCCCGAAGGGAAAGTAGGGGTATATACGCGTTTTTTCGAATTTGCGAATCAACGTGTGCCCATCTCCTTATTCTTATGCGACGTATTAAATTACTATCGCCTACACATATCCCAACTGCACTATATAGGTGCAACAAAAATATCAAACTTCGAGGTTAATTGTCGTTTGTTGGCGATTAACCCCACTATTTATCTATTCCGCGCGTTTTACCATACGACGTGGTCAAACGGGTGGGTTTCGTTTGCTAAGCGCGAAGGGCGGCTGCAAAGTTATACTGAAAAACTAGACGCGCTTAGAAACTGGAGAGAGAAATTCTTCTGGGTTGATGAGGCGTTGTTCCCATGGCGCTTTGTATTCTATACCCAAAGTTCGCTACCGAAGGATGAGCGCCCCCTCCCTGGAACATACAGCGCAGATGATGCGGAAACGATAAACGCCAATCGTATTCCCATCAGTTCCTATCCCGAGGAATTTTTTATACACATGGGTATCAGTCGCAACTATATCGATAGTCCTGACGAGGTGCCAACCTTCTTAGACGCGGATGACCAGGGTGGGTGCTTGTCCTTCCTACTCCTTTTCTTTATTAATGTGAGCCTTTCTTTCCACCTGTGTACTTTATATAACTATTGCTTTTGTTTGTTTCTTGCTGTGCAGAGATGGATTTGTTCAGTGTTGTGCAGTTGGCGAAACCTCGCCAGGTCACCGTAGGGGTGCGCCCTTGAGAGAGGGAGAAGTCCCTATTTTAGAAGCCACTGCGGGGCACACCATGGAGATGGAGCTGGAGGAAACGGGTTGTGATTCCACCGTTGCATTGGAGGCAACCCCTCTGCGCAACGTGCCCAGCCCCAGGGTTCATTCTCCTGTAGTGGAGCTGGCACGCGCAGACGTAGTGGAGAGCGTGGAGGTCCTTTTAGAGGAAGCAAACCAAGGGGTCAAGCGCAAGAGGGCGCTTGGTGATGATGGCGCAGGCTCATCTAGGAGGAAAAGCCTTGTCATTCATGACGTGGAGTCATCATCAGATGATACATCGCCCCTCCGCGTAACTGAGACTACTCCGCCCAGGTAAGTATTGTTGCCGAAGCACTTAGTACATCCTTTGTTTATATTATGAAATAATCACGAATTCTCTTTGTTTGCGTGCAGTGTTGAAACCGCTGGGGTCACTTCTGGGCATTCTGGGGAGTCGCCCCCCAAGGTGAATCCCATTCGCACTGACCCTCTCGCGCCAGAGAACCAAGGCACCGATCTATTGGCATCTGGGGATGTGCCAATGGACCAAATTGTTGAGGAGCTTGGTTTGGCTGCTGCGCACCAGGCTACATTGGTCGCGCAGCTAAAGTCAAGGTATGCTGGGGAGAGTGGCCAGAACGCGCAGAAGGACAAACAGATTGCGTTGCTGGAGGCACGTTTGGCTAGTGCTCAGGCTGAAGCAGAGTTGGCGCGCTCTTATTCCCAAAAACTTGCTGGGGAAAAGATGTCGTTGATGATCCAAGTGAGCCAGGAGCGTGCCGCGTTAGAAGATTACAAGGCTTCTTGCTTCTGGGCTTTTAAGTATTTGGAGGAGGGGAAGAATGAGCACTTCTCGCGGTTGGAAGAGTTTCGTACCTCTGTGGGAGGTTTGCTGGATAAGTAGGAGATGAAGCTTCGCAAGCTCAGTATTGGATACGATGAAGAGCTGTATCCTCAGCTTGTTTCCAAAATTGCGGAGCGCAGGTGGCTCATCAGCCATGGTTTGCGCCTTGCTGCCCTCAGCACTTTGGAGTCTCGAGAGGTAACAGATACCTTCGGGAGTGTTGTTCAGTGCGCGTTGGCGCGCGGCAAGATGGAGGGCATAGAAGAGCTTCATGAGGGTGGCCTTTTGAAGGTGCCTGCCGCACAGGTGCCCGGGTATAACCAGCATGCATATGATGATCTGGTCACTGTGATGGGGAAGATGAAGCTGTTGGAGCTTCCTCTGATTGCGCAGTTGGAGCGCGACCAGGATTATCCCATAGGTGTGATTATGGAGGAATTAACCTTGGTCCGCCACCGTACTGATGATGCAGAGGCGCAACCTGACTATTTTTTGAAGCCTGATGAGTCACAGCTGCAGGTGCCTATTTTTGCTCGCCCGCGCAATATCCTGAATCCCTTTGCCCTTGAGAAGGAAATTCCCTTGAAAGAATCCTTAGAAGCCCATGCCATGAGGCTTGAAAAGAAGAAGGGCGTGAAGGGAAAGGCCATTCTTTGTGGTCTTAGCGCAGCGCATCTCCCGAGATCCGACGGGGTACCTGTGAGTGTGGCGACGGTATCATGCCAGGATTCTGATCTATTGAAGAAACTAAAGGAAGCTGGGGTCGCTGCGAACCGTGTTGAGAGCTCACAGCTTAGGCGTAGTAATAGTATATAGGTTTTACCTTTTTTGTAAATATCCTTTTGTAAGAACTCGTGGTTCATAATAAAATTTTCCTTTTGTTGAAGGTGTGTTGATCTGAATGTGGTTGCGATTATAACGTTTATACTTAGTTATCCGTCTGTGCATAAAAAAACGTTCTTGTTGTCTAAGGATCAAACGGTTATATAAGCGCAAATAGTATTTGAAGTTCATAATCATGTATGAAAGTCACGAGCTAACATATTTGAAGCATAATTTCTAAGTACCTGTATCATAATCGTGTATGGTGTGATATGCAGCGTACTGTAAATATCATTTCAAGGAGTCAAGAGTCTTGGTTCCTAGTTTGTTAAACATGCACAGAATGCATTGTTGCGCATCCATCGTGGAATGCACATTGAACTTATTCCAACGTCTTGAAAATAAGGTGTTTAACAAGGATGCATGATCCGATGTTGATGGGTTTGCAACCCTCTTACAACGAGTTATTTAGTAGGTTTACTCATCCTTTTACCATCGTGGGTTTAAGTGCATGCACGCCATGTAGGCAAAATATAATAACAATGTTGAAACATAAATAATATGTAAATAACAAAGTGAAATGTGTCTCGGAGTTAGCTAGAAACCACGACATTTTATTAATACTTGCAAGTTTTTGTAAAAAGAAAAAGACATTTGCCTAAGTAAAACAGAATGTAAATACACGGATATTTATTGAGAACTTTACTAAAGTGCTGGGGTGTCCGTGTGCTGGGCCGTAGCCATTCCTAAAGATAACATCTCTTGACATTGCAAATGTTCCATGTGCGTTGTAGCTCACAGCCTTCCAAGTCACGCAGCTTGTACGCGCCATTTCCGAATGCTTCAATGACCTCATAAGGTCCTTCCCACTTCGGTCCAAGTTTACCTGTATCTTCTGCATGGCTCGCATCATTGGCGCGATATACAAAATCGCCTGGTCTGAATGAGACGCTTCGAACTTTAGCATCATAGTATCCTTTCATTTTTGACTTAGCTCTCGCCTCACATATAGCGGCGCGCTCGCGCCTTTCTTCCAACAGGTCCAAGTCAATACGCCGCTGATCCTCATTGGTTTTGACATTAACTTCGGTAGTGCGAATAGTTGGCATCCCAATTTTGGCTGGTATAACGGCTTCTGTTCCATAAACAAGAGAAAAAGGAGTGTCTCCCGTGCTAATTTTGATTGAAGTGCGGTGCGCCCACAAGACATGCGATAATTCCTCCACCCACCTCCCCTTGTGCTTGTCTAAGCGTGCTTTAATTCCTTCACCCAGACTACGATTTGCACGCTCGACCAAACCATTGGTTTGTGGGTGTTTAACTGACGCGAAGTGTTGTGCGATATTTAGTTTCTTGCACCAGTCCTTGAAAGGGTTGTCACAGAATTGTTTTCCATTGTCCGAAATGATTTCCCCAGGTAATCCAAAACGGCATACGATATTCTCCCAAACAAATCGTTTTACCTGGTTACATGTGATTGTCGTGACCGCCTTTGCTTCAATCCACTTAGTGAAATAGTCTATAGCCACAATAAGGAATTTCAGTCCTCCTGCTGCAACAGGGAAGGGGCCTGCAATGTCGATACCCCATTTATAGAATGGCCATGGCGACGTAATAGGTGTTAGCTCCTGTTGTGGTTGGCGTGGGATGGGTCTATGAACCTGGCAGTCGCCACACTTTTTTATCAAATCCAGCGCGTCGCGGTGCATCGTAGGCTAGTAGTATCCTGTCCGTAAGGCACGTGTTACAACGGACCGTGGTCCTGAGTGTATGTTGCATGAACCGGTGTGGATCTCTCGGAGTACATAATCTGCTTGAAGGGGTCCGACACATCGAAGCCATGGTTGTAGAAATGAACGCCGATATAATATACCATCTCGAAGTTCGAACCTCTGTGATGTGCGACATATTCGTCAGGCGTCCTTCTGCTCCTGCGGCAGTATGCTCTTGCTTATAAACTCGATGATTGGAGTCATCCATGTAGGACCTTGCTCTTCTATCACCGTGGATATCTCCATCTCTGAGATGGACTTGCTCTTCAGAGTTTCCACCAATACTTGTTTTGATAGGTGCGCAAACCTTGTGGATGCAATCTTGCTCAGTGCATCCGCCTTTCTACTTTCCCTTCTAGGAACTTGTTTGATGGTAAACCTGTCAAAGCCCTGGATTAGGGACTTGGTCTTGTCGAGGTATTGGATCATGTTTTCCTCTTTAGCCATATACTCGCCCAACACATGGTTGGCTACCAAACGGAAATCTACATTTGCTTCTAGGTTGCGTATGCCCATTCGAGCTGCAATGCGTAGTCCAACAATCAGGGCTTCATACTCTGCCTCGTTGTTTGTTGCTGTGAATTCAAAGCGCAATGCGTACGTGAATTCCATTCCCTCTGGACTCGTGAGGATAAGGCCTGCGCATGACCCGTCCACGCATGAAGATCCGTCAGTGAATAAAATCCATGGTTCTTGTGGTTCCACCTTGCTTTGTGAAGGTACATCATCAGTGTTCGGTTTTTCGATGATGAAGTCTACTAGTATCTGCCCCTTAATCGCAGTGCGCGGTCTGTAGGAGATGTTATGCTCACCTAGCAACACGCTCCACTTCGGTAGTCGTCCCGATGCATCCGGTTTGGAGATGATTTGCTTGATAGGTTGGTCTGTGATCACCGCTATTAGGTGCGCCTGGAAGTACCTGCGCAGCCATTTGGCCGCGAATACTAATGCCAAGACCAACTTCTCCATTGCGCTGTAGTTAACCTCCGTTTTCTTGAGCGCTTTGCTTACAAAATATACCGGTGTTTGTATTGAATTCCTATCCGTCAGTAGCACCGCGCTGACTGCTCCATGAGTTGCAGATAAGTACATGATTAGTTCTTCCCCTTGGCGGGGCGTGACTAGCGTGGGGAGCGCTGCTAGGTGTTGTTTAAGCTGTATAAAAGCTTCTTCTGCCTCCGTAGTCCAGCGAAAATCTCCCTTTTTTGTACACTTCTTGAGCGTTTTAAAAAGGGGGAGTGACTTATCTGCTGATCTGGATAAGAATCTGTTCAATTCCTTCGGTTTTTCTGGACATGGTTTAATGCCATCGGGCTCTATCAAATATCCCAGGAACATGTCTTCTGTAGCGCCAAAGGTGCATTTCTTAGGATTTAACTTCATGTTGATCTCTCGTAGTGTCTTAAATGTCTCTTCAATATCGCGCACTAATTCATCCTCAGTATGGCTTTTTATGAAAAGGTCGTCAAAGTAAACCTCTAGGTTGCGGCCCACCTGTTTTTCAAATGCGTTATCTACCAATCGTTGGTAGGTGGCACATGCGTTCTTCAAGCCAAAGGGCATCTTAGTATAACAGTAGACGCCTTGGCTTGTATGAAAGGCTATTTTTTCCTCTTCTTCTTTAGCCATCTGGATTTGGTGGTATCCTTTGTATGCGTCCAAGAAGCATTTAAGTGGGTATCCGTACAAAGATTCTATCTTCCAGTCTATTTCTGGTAGTGGGTAGCAGTCTTGTGGACATGCTTTGTTGAGATCCGTGAAGTCCACGCACATCCGCCAACTACCGTCGCTCTTCTTGACCATCACTGGGTTGGAAATCCAGTCATGGTAATAGACTTCTCGCATGATACCTGCATCCACAAGTTTATGTACTTCTGCCAAAATGGCTTTTGTGCGCTCTGGAACCTGGCCGCGCTTCTTCTGTCGTACTGGGGAGTATCCTTGTCGGATTCTCAACTTGTGTTCCGTAATCGAACATGGTACACCAGTCATGTGCTTTGGTTCCCATGCAAAGATATCCAGATTCTTTTGCAAGAGTGCGCACACGGCCGCCCTGCCTTTATCAGACAGCGATCCCCCAATCGATACTTCTTGCTCTGGGTAATCAGGATGAATTGCGACCCTTAGGTTTGATACTTTAGTTTCGCGCTGTTCTGGGATGTGTGTCATCTCACATGTAATCGTGTTACATTCTCCAGGTGGTACGGTGGTATTGTAGAGAGTAACAATTCCCCCCTCCACCGGGAACTTGAGCATCCCATGTGCTGTAGAGGGTATCGCGCATATGGCTGATATCCTAAGTATTCCAATAATGCCATTGTATGGTGAAGGGGACCTGATCACAATAAAGTTCATACAGGCTATTGTGGAATGTTGCTTATTACCAACGTTGACTAGTAGACGTATTTGCCTCATGGGCCATATCTTTTCCCTTATAAAACCAGTCAACGACGTCATAGCCGGGCTTAACTGACTTCGTATCTCAGGTCGCAATCGCTTGAAACAATGTTCGTACATTATGTCTGCGGATGCTCCTCCATCAACATACATGAGGTGGATATCGTGACCCCCTGCATTAATTTCGATGGTAAGTGGTTCTATCACTGCGTTGTCCGCAGTCAAGGTGGGGAAAGAAATTTCGCTTCCACAAGAAAACTTTTGGCTGACCTTTTGCCTAGTTTTTCGCTGCCATGATTGTATCATGTAAATGGTATCAACCTTATCTTTTGGTGCTTCTTTCTTATTTCTAGTCTTTTGCTTATCTTTCCCATCCTTGATGCTTTTAACTAAGTGGTCCAATCTGCCTTCTTTTACTAGCTTATCAATTAGTTGGCGTAATTGGACACACTCATTGGTGGTATGGCCCTTCTGTCCATGATAGTCGCAGTATCCGTTCCCCACGCGTCGCTCTTCTGGGGTGCGCATTGGTGGGGGTCTCGGGAAGTTCGCGCCTTCCGTTGCGAATATCTCATTTGGGGTCTTGGTTAGCGGGGTATACCTTTCATTCTCTCGTCCGCTCCCTTGACCACGGTAGTTCTTGTTGCGGTTGCTACTCCGGTCATTGGATTGTCTCCTAGACTGTTCTTGTGAGCTATAGTTTGAGTAGCCTTTCTTGCTGTCCGCCGCGACAGCTTCTTCTTGGATAAAGGACCTTGTGCGTTTCATAAGTTCGTCAAAGGTTTGGGGGACCTTGTCGTTCAGCCTTTTGATGAGTTCTGGGTTATTGATCCCGTTCATGAACCCTGACATCTTTAGTATTTCGGGGCATGCCTTGACATGTATGCACTCATCTTTGTAGCGCTCCACATAAGCGCTTGTAGATTCCCCCTGGCGCTGTTTTACCCTGGCAAGTTCGACACGGTTTTTGGCGCACTTCTTCCTCTGAGTGAAGTTCAGGCGAAACGCCTTCCGCAACTCTTCAAAGCCATCAACGCTTCTGCGTGGCAGCTTACTGAACCAGTTTCGCGCATTTCCCACTACTGTGGAATTGAACATGTGGCACCACACAGGTTGTGGCCAATTTTCGATGGTAGCAGCTGATTCAAAATTTTTTAGGTGATCGTCCGGATCACCTGTTCCATCGTAGGTTTTCACATTAGAGGGCATGCGCCTTCTCTTATCTTCTGAGAAATCGCTGATGCGCCGAGTGAACGCATCCACCTTTTGGCGGCGCCAGGGAAGAGACATATCTTCCTCCTCCTGGTCGCGATATCTTCCGCTGGACTTCCAGTGTCCTGTTTCGCTGTCCTCGTTGTCCGAGGAATCACCAGAGGACGAGCCTCCCCTCTTTCGGCGCTTGCGCCGACTGTTCTCGGAATCCGAGCTTGAAAAGCTTTCACTTGGGGAGTGCCGTCGCCCAAGTCTGTCATGGACCCTGCGGCTACCAATCCTAGCGTGGACATTGGTACGCCATCTGTCCTCTTCGTGTTTTTCCAGATACTGCAGGTCAGTTGCTTCATCGTTCTCAACTCTCCTCCCGATCCTGGTAAACACTGGGGGCCGACGGCTATCCTTCCCGCGCTTCTCCCTCTGGTGACGCGATGGGGATGTCTCATACTCTGTGTCGAAGTTTAGTCGGGCTTGCAAGCTCTGACTCGACCTCTTTTTCGCCTCCTCTTGCATGAAGGCAGCCAAGGTTTCGTAGTTTTGAGACACGAAGTCGCTTGGCGCTAGTTCAGGTGCGACTCCTTCTACCGCGAGGGTGTCTGTTTCCACATCTGGACCCCTGTTTCGGAGAGGCGCACCTGGCGTTTTTGTGAGGTCCTTTTCTGGCACCGATTGGTGGGGAGTGGTAAAAAGGGTGCGCAGTGGATCTTCTGCGCTGGTGGTTGTTGTAGTGGCATGGGTTGTCCCCGTGAGTGGTTCCACTATCGTGAAGACCAGATCTGGGCCTGACCCTTGGTTTCTGGTCGCACCGGTTGTTCCAGAAGCCTGCTTGGAGGCTGATCCACTTTGCTGCTTTTTCCCTTGTAAGTCACTATGCGATCGCTGGCTTAGGTTTCCGTGCTTTGTCATTCTAGTTCTTAGTGATTGGTCCCACGGATGGCGCCACTTGTTGATACAAAAGTTGGGCGTTCCTTATTTGGACTCCGGTTCTCGTATCAATTAGAGCTTGATGCTTGAGACCTGCGCACTAAGAAAACAGAAAACACCGTTAGGATTATCGTGGGATTGTCTCCCACGATTATCCTCCGGCGTGAGAGTAAGTAATCGGTTTTAGGGTTTAGTGGAGAGTTAGGGTTTTAGATCGTACCTTTAATGAGGACCGAGATACCCTTTATATACTCACGAAATCCTTGTTGGTTTTGTGTGCCGCAACCTTCGGCGTATCCCGTGGAAGTCGGTCAATTGATACATATCACATAAATAAGAGATATCCGATATCAAAACCATAAATAACTTCGGGTTTGGGCCTTCGTGAGCCCAAAACGTTACCGAGTTAGCCCATTCGTACTGGGCTCAGTTGCTAGTAGCGTTTATTGGTCGGGTTCATGACCCGAATACGGACTATACATCATCATCTTCAATACCAGTGTTACCTTAGTAGACACCAGTAGCATATGTATTGAACCTGGTTTCTGCCCTAAGGTTGAATTAATGGAGGGCTATTTCTTTTCACCCTTTTCATATTCAATTCTTTTTCATTCTTCAACCCCTTCAGTGCTTACCGAGACTTCATTACTAGAACCTTGTTGGGTTTATTCTAGTACTAGCTCTGTCTTAGTCCGCACTCTTCCCGTATTCTCATTTTTCTCATTTTTTTATCATACCTAAGGACTTCTACACTATCTAGTGGATTGTCCCTGGGTAGATCCCTTCGGCTCTGGCGGGATCGTGGGAACGAATACCTAACCTAACCATCCTTATAACACCATGCATAAAGTAAATTGGTCGGTCTTTTGGAATTATTCATTTCTTCTCGAAACCAATTGAAAAATCATTTGGAAAATCAATGAAGGTACTTGTGATATAATATCAAAGAATTTTGTACCTTAATTGTTTTGATCATTTAGAAATGCTCCCCCTCAACATGTGCTCTTATGATTTTTGAAATTGTTTAGCACATGGAGGCAACAGATATTTGAAAATTTTCTTTGATCTCAATTTCCGTGGAAAAAGCCATTTTGGTTTTCTTGGTAAATTCTCCCCCTCAAAATGTGCGTTGGATATTTGAAAATCATTTTGCACATAGAGGAAATAGGTTTTTGAAGAAATACCACGATTGCCAATAGAAACCATTCGCTCCCCCTCAATATGTGCATCCATAAACGAAAGAGTTTTGCACATATTAGAGAGAACTTGCACTTTGAATCAAAACAATCATCTTTTATCAGATTTCATATTTAAATCACATTTTCTCCCCCGATCAAGAATATCAAATCCTTTGAGATTTTGGATCCCAAGTGATTTAAATAGTTTTAGAAAACTTGGGAGAAAATATGCCTGGTTTAAATACTCTTCTGGTTTTTGGTTAAATGCACCTCCTCAATCATGTGCATCATGTATTTGAAATCGTTTGGCACATGAAGGAAGGAGTGCTTTTGAAACAATCACCCTTTAAAACCGATTTGAGATTTAAATCACGATCTCTCCCCCGATCAAAAATTTCAAACCTTTTGAAATAGACTGGCATGATTTAAAAGATTTTGGGGAAAGACGTGGCATGATTTAATTTTGAAATAGACTGATAAGGATCAATTTTGGACAATAAAGATTGTTAGTGTCAGGTATGATAGTTTTTAAGAGATCTTTAAGTAAAATGAAACAATTTCACAATCAAACAAGAACAGAAAAAATTTCATTTTGAAAGATCTTTGAGTTTTAAAGAAAATCATACCATGACATAACATTAAATCTTTAGATCACCACTTATTTTGTACAATCCGGACTTTTATGAAGAAATATCGTTTGAAAATATTTTATTTTAAATCACTCTCCCCCTCAATCGATGACCGTAGTCGATGATTGAGTGACTTAAGATTTGATAAGATGAAGTCCGGTTATTTCCAAAATTTAAGTCCAATGTATTTTCAAAACAATATTTTCCATTTTCAAAACAATATTTTAACAAATTTTTTTGAAAAATGGTATTATTCACTACTTGTCCTGCACAAAGATATGTTAGGTGGTTGAGCTGCTTTTGTTGTTGTTACTGAAGGTTCGAAGGAAACCGTCTGCTGATGCAGTGAGACCTCTGACGTTGCATTTTTCATGACAACTTTCCATAGAGGTCCAATTAAGTTCCGTTTCTTCTTTTGTCGACCCAAGAAATAGTTGCCCTTTCCTTTCGGCATCCAATCATCTTCATATGTGGTATCCGGATCGAGAACACTCTTATAAACCATCTTATCTGCATATGTTAGTGGCCACAAACAGATGTATGGTGGTCGACATCACCCAAACAGCAATCGACTAATAAAAGTCAATCTAACATATCAATCAGATCATACATAGGCATGGGAATTATATGTTTATCAAACTCTAATCATCTAATCCTAATAATCACATCCTAGATTCCTAGTCCTTCAACATAGGCAAATATATTTTTCAGTTAAGCACATAGGATGATTAAGAAAGCCCGTTAGAAGATGTAAATTTGAAAAACATTGTCCCCCTCATTCAATGACTCATTTTATGAAGAGTTTTAACCATGCTGAAGTCATTGATTGGGTTTTTCAAATTTATGAAAATTTAGATTCTGATTGATTTTCAAGCAACTCATTTTCCACCATTTTCTTAAAACAAATATTTTTCTGAAGAATTTTAGAAGGAAAAATATTTGATTAGGAACAACAGTCCTTCGACATACTTTCCTCATTATGTTTTAGGATAAGTGCACGAATTTTTTTGCAAATTGGTTTAGCGCATCACTTTCCTTCTTTGAAGAGCGGGTTGCTATCTGAAATAATAGCAAACCATGGTTTAGCACGGGTTACAGTCTGAAATAACTGCAAGCCATATTTTGAGACATGTTTTGAAAAGGAATATTTACACCTCCTGCTCGAACTTCATCTATGGTCCCGTGCCATTATTGAATGACATTTCCAAGACCGTAGATGTTATCGATACCAGAAGACATGTCTTAAGAAAACATATTTTTGGTCTTTTTCAATATATATATATATATATATATATATATATATATATATATATATATATATATATATATTTCCCTTTTTTGATGATTTTATATTTTTCTATTTTGTTTTTGTTGGTTTTATATTTTTGTATTTTGTTTTTGATAAATATTTACAAAGATAGAGAAATAGTTTAAGAAGATGATGATACGAGTACCGAGATAAGGAAACCGTTCAGCACTTTGTAGAAGATAGAAGTTATCATCTCTTAAACTTTCACCACCAAAGCATTCGAGGCTCTTGAATCGTCGCAAGAACTTGAGCCTTCAAAAAGTGAATCTTTGGCAGCTTCCCCCCAAACCGACAATCCTCGTAAAAAGACCATTTCCCCCAAGAAGAAGAAATGAAGCAAACAGTCTAATTGTATGAAGCTCAAGAACCCGAAGAAGACGATAACAACGAAGTAACAAGTTAACACGGATCATTTCTGTGGTTATAAAACCCTAAATAAATGATTAAGCCCGATCACATGATCCTGTTGTGCGTCCTCGATGTACACATTACTCTTCGAGTTTGAGCATTTGTCTATTCGGGGGAACAATATATCAACATCTTCATTTCACCAAATGCATTCCAGTTATCTAAAATATAATCAATCAGCCCATAATGTACACATGTACCCAACAAGAGTAGAGACAATGACATCCATGTAACATGTTGAGTCACTAATCATCTTTGCGGATGTCAACTCCAGAATAACTGAATTAGCTCGATCAAGTGAACATGTTGTGCATCCCTGATGTACACATATCTCTCCCCTGATGGTTGCGATCTCATCGGAATCATCATTGCATAGTGTACATGAAGCAATAACCGGAAGCACTACCATAAATCATATAGAAGATGTCGATAAGCAATATCATCTCACGCTCCACATATTCTTCTCGTATTTCTTCCTACTGAAAGCTGAGTTAACACATACCAAAAGTATCGAGAGAACACTTCCCCCCAAATGGTTGGAATAATGCATCCTTCCCCCAAATAGTTGGAATAATATATCCTTCCCCCAAATAGTTGGAATAATACATCCTTCCCCCAAATAGTTGGAATAACACACCAAAGGCTACGAGTTAAACACTGAGTTTCTCTGCGGTTATGACATTTGTCTTTCCCGGGATTACTTCAATAGAGAAGAAGTATTAAGTTCATCACGTGTACTCGTTGTGTGTTTAGATGTATATCTCCTTCCCCCTTGCTGGTTTTGATACCTCAGAATCAGCAACACATTATACATGCCAAATATTCTTTAAATAGAAAAGAACAAACAATTAGCTCAACTGAATCCTATGAGAATCAACTGCTACAGAAACTTTCTCTGACTATCTTTATCAACTCTTATGTAGACAATTTGAAGTGATTACTAATGAAGAAAACTCGATATACCAAACTTGAAACTGATGTCGAATTCCCTATATCTTAAGCTTGCACTTAATGATGGAAGAACGGTGTCGAGAATCTATGTTTCAAGAAAATCTCTAAGTACTCACTACTCAACCAAAGTATGAGACATTAACACCTCTTGCGATTATCCACAACGACATCTGCGTGTGACACTGAGTAAAACAACGTAACTCCTTAAAGTGATAGTTAACCAGGTCTTCAACCATACATCCCGACTGCTGGTAAGTAGATAAACCAAGTCTTCAACTCAAATTCTTAAGCCCGAGCAAGTTATCAAATAAGAACACACCTTAGTTAAAGTCAACTTCAATCTCAAATAAGTGATAAATGATTAACTCTGAAGTAATCTATTTGTGTCAAATGCTCAACACGTGAATAAACATACAATCGGATGTACATTGACCCACTGAATGAATCAGAACAAATGATTCCTCAACATCAATGCATTCTTCCTAAAGGTATACATGTAGAGATTGATCTGGAATATTCACCAATAATGTCTTCGAGCGGATGAGGTAGTCGTTTTCCTTAATGTTCATGAGGTTGATTTATAGCGTGCACAATGAGAGGAACATTACTCCATGAATATTTGGCAAAGGAATACCAAAGAGTGGATCATTATTCAATAGTGCAGCTACAATATCATGATAGTCATTATCAACGCCTTGTGAAATAACTGGAGATAAGGTTTCTTGAGAATTCCGAGAAGTACTTCTTAGATGGTGAACCAATTGAGTCAGTAGGAACCGGAGCATGAGCTTCAGAAACTGGATGATCAACATTCGTTGGAGGTTGGAAGTACTCATCAAACATATCTTGAAAATAATGAATCCCAAATAGTAAATCCCAGTTATCCTTAGTGAGTGAAGACATTAGGCGTTGGAGAGTCGTATGACCATAACTCAAGCATCCATCAACATGTAGTATATTCACTCTTCTCCCCCTCAAAAATTGCAAATGAAGTTTGCCATTTTTGATTGAGCAAGTGAATAAGAATATACACCAATGAACATAGATCCACTTGAGGATTGAATGAGCATGGTAAAAAATGAAGCTTGTTGATGAAGAATGTCGATGAGAATGGTCATAAAAATGAATATTTCTCTTCTTCTGAAGATAAATCCCACTGAGGCGTACACTTTTCTTTTCTTTGAGGAACGGGGGCTGAAGTGTTATCTACATACGCCATAATGATGAAGTACGAGGCCTGAACTGATGTGAACAGACGTCATAGCCGAATGAATATCAAGATTGAGTTACTTGAACCTGTGAGTTATGAGATATCAATCCATTTGTAATCCATACTTTAAGCCAGTCCATGTAGTGAAGGATCGAAGTATCTGCAACTGAGTAAGGACTACCTGCACTAATATTACAAACTTGATTGCATATATTTTGGTTAGTGACATTTGTATCCAAACCCTTTGGGGTTTCACGGTCAACCTTGATTATGTCATCGGTAAACAGCTTTCCGGAAGGAATCCACTTAAGTCCAGCATCCTTAAACATTCTACCAGACGGTATCCACTTATGGCAAGGTCTAGGATTTTTAAGCTTCTTATGCACAGTGGAAGACTTATCGATATTCCTAGACTCCAAAGATTTAGCAGTTGGTATCCATCTAGGTGAAGTTTTAGGTTTGTTTTGCATCTTATGCACTGAAGATGACTTACTGAAAGTCCAAGACTTAACAGGTTGAACCTTTGCATGAGCATTTACTTTCTTTAGGGATTTTGAAAAACAATTATCATGATGTGCCTTAAAGATGCATTTCAGACAATTTGAGCAAACAGCTTGTTTGGATTCAGAAAATGATCTAGAGTTCTTAGAGTAATCTGCTATGGGAATAGCTTTATTCGAAATGCAACTACTCTTAGATCCAAGCCAATCCTTAGTGTTTAGCTGAGTATTCCTAGGTAATGGTTTAAAACTACTAGCAGTGCCTTGAAATCTTGTAGAATTCATCACCCTAGGTCTAGCACCTAAAATTCCATCTTTTTGAATCTGTACCTTTTTATTAGCTTCTTCCAGATCATAGTTCTTGAACAAGTCATTCATATCATGTGAATTATTAGGCAAATAAGGTGAAGTTACTGGACAAAACTTGTTTCACATCAACTTGGGAGGCAAACCGTGTTTTTGAAAATTTTGTTCTTTCAGATATAAATGCAGTAGGCTGCCTAACAACAGACCGGTCTCTAATGGAATGAGAAGCTGGCTTCCCCAAGGTTGATGGTTTTGTAAACTTAGTGTTCACACTTTTCCCTACAGTTTTTCTAAGCTCATTCTTTAAGAAAACTATCGCAAAACTCTTATCCTGAATTTGAGCTTTGAGTTCATCAATTTTTTCTATCAAAGATTTTGCTTGTTCCATGGACTTAGTTCTAGTTTCATTGATAGAGTCGCTTAGGTCCTTTTGATGCTTTTTCAAAGTCGCATTTTCCTTAAGTAATTTAGCGACATAAATTGACAGTTCATTATTTCTTGTCATAATAGTATCAGTTTCTTGTGTAGTCTTGACTGAATTACTTTTCACATACACACCAGAAATATGTTTCTTCAAATAGCTGATAGTCGAGTTTTTGGCTTGAATCTGAGCTTTTAAATCGTTTATTTCAAAAAATTCACGAAATTCAGGAAATTCTGGATTTTAAATGGTTTCTTAGTTTGAAAACTTTCCTCCTTTCTTTGTATTGCAATTTCAAGAGAAATGCAATGTTTTTCAAGTTTTGAGAATTTGTTTGAAAGTTCATCAAAAGCCTTTTTATCAACCATATCATTTGTTTTTAATCTATTAGTCTCAGCCTCAACCAAGGAACATTTATCATGTTCAGTATTAAGATCAGTTTGTTTAGGTACATTAGCAGATGCACAATGTTGATCAGTTAAGGGTACCTCATCGCATGACACCTGTTCATTTGTCGGTCTGATATTTGCATCCACATCATGTGTAACAAGAGTCACAGAACTACTGGCTGTTTCAAGCTTATCTGTCTCTGTACCTCTGTATTCAGTGTCAACTGATCCATCATCTAATGCCTTACTGGTCTCAACACTACAATTTATTGATTGTACCCGACATTCATTCACCTTTCTGATCACAACATCCACTTCTTATGTGACATGAGTTACTGAGCAGCTGGTTACATCATCATTCTTTGTTGTCTCTGATATTTTGCATTCAACAACACCCGATCTTTCAACTGATACATTACCCGACTCATCACAACTATCTCTCAATTGCACCTGACACTCATTCACGTTTTCATCTTTTTGTGCAGCTTCCTCTATGTACTTTTCCACATTATCCATGAGTTGGATAAATGTCTCAATAAATGCATTAATTTCCATTCCAGTGTGTCTTTTGAAGGACATTTCAGTCATGTGATGATCATAATCTGATGAGAATTCCCTTCTAATGAATGACTGAAATTGTTTGTAGATCACTTGAAGTGCAGCACTGGAACTATCCTTTTGAACCTTTTCTTTATCAAGTTGTTGTTCCAATTGTTCTAAGTTCAATAGTAATGTTCCCGTTAATGGGGATAAATCTTGACGGAAAAGGGCATTGCATGTTCATTCCATTCCTTATCGGTGTGAGTGAAGTTGTGGATAAGGTTCAATGCTACTTTCCTTTAGCATGGCATTCTGTAGTCTAAACAGGTGCAATTCTTTCTCATTGGACTCAGAGCATGAAGAACTCAAATCATCATTGATTGATTCCATCATCTGTAACCATTCAGTATAGCTAATATTCTCATGGTTTTCTACAGCATCATACAGTTTGAGTACTTCTGAAATCACTGAATCATGAGTGTAAGACATGATGTTGATGTATATGTGGAAAACTAGAAGGGGGGGGGGGGTTGAATAGTTTTGCCAATTAAAACTTCCTTTTAAACTATTTAGATCGACTTATGTCAATCTATTTGGATGTGTATGTTGGATGTTGATAAACAAGCATATAAAGGTATGTAATGAAAGATAAGAGTAAGAAGCACAAAACCACAACGCGAGTATTTATAGTGGTTTGGCTTCAAGGACACCTTCCTTGCCCTACTCCACTCCCCGAGTCACCTACTCGAGAGTTCGTAAACACTACACCAATCTCCTTATGGCGAAGAAGCCTTCACAACGTCGCCTACCCTTTTTCCGGTGCTAGGCTAACCACCGGGTTCTTTCACTCCAAGGTGAACCACATCTACACAACGTCGCCTACCCTTTATAAGGTACTAGGCTAAGTACCTAGTTCTTTCACACCAAGGTGAACCACACCTACACAACGTCGCCTACCCTTTATTAGGTACTAGGCTAAGCACCTAGTTCCATTGCAATGGAGGAACTACTACCACACTACACCAACGACTAATCCCAAAGGAGACCCACTCCTTATTACAACATCATCAAGGATATCAATATCCTTGGATCTAGTACTAATCTATCTTGTACATCGAAACACACCATATCGAATGTACATCTAAGGCACCTTTCACTAATGCCTTTAGCTAGATCTTCAAGACACCTTTCACTAATGTCTTGTGGCTAGATCTTCAAGACACCTTTCACTAATGTCTTGTTGCTATATCTTCAAGACACCTTTCACTAATGTCTTGTAACTTGACTTCTAGGCACTCTTCACTAATGCCTACAATATGGACGATCGAAACCTTTCACTAATGTCTTCGTCTTGACCCTTGAGACATCTTTCACTAATGTCTTCAACACTACACTTCTTAGAAGAAAGAAAAGAATCACCAACAAGAAGACTTCAGTAGCCTTGATGATGAGGAAGCATGGCAACTCATGGACTTGAGCTTGCTCAACTTCAAAGGTGGCCTTTAAGAGGAACCTAGAAGATCACACGAAAACAAAACTACAAACATAGATCTCTTGGATCTGAGGTTAGTGAGTTTTTAACTCAGGGAGAAAGTGTGTTGGAAAAGGGTAAGAAACAATGAAGAAATGGCTCACTATTTATAGAGGAAAAATTCTACTGTTCCCCGGATCCCACGGTTCCCTTCCACAAGGGATCCGTCTAGCGTAAAGCTAGGGATCCGTGGGACGCTCCCCTTTACCCATGGGTATTTTGGTTATGGGTCAAGGGTCATGGGTTGGTCCATGGATCTTTAGCTAGATACAATGTATCTCTTGAGTGCAATGCACCTAGTCTTAAGGGTATGGGTCAAAACCATGGGTTATGGATATTATCCATATATGGTATAAGCATGATGTCATGCAATGGGTTATGGGTCAAGATCCATGGGTCATGGGCTTTGGGTTGTACCCAGCTACATTCAATGTATTTGCCCAATGGTTTATGATACTTAAGTTTCTACCCATTTGTATTATCCAATATACTACATACTAGTTATGTGTATATTTTACCCAAATATGTAAGCACTAGTTATTGTACATATGTAATATTAAATCATAAAATAACTTATACTTGTTTTAGTGTTTTATGTGAAAATGTGAATATGTTAGAAACTATTAGTTCAAACCATTTACTTATTTTATTTGTTTCGTTAAAATGATTTTACGTTTGTTATCGACAAAACATTAGAAGATCGTAAAATATAAATAAACGTTTTTACGACTTATTTGTATTAACAATCTCCCCCTTTTTTTTGATGACAAAACTTAAAATTATTTTAAGGAAAAGCTAAAATTCGTAAAAGTTTGAATTTGTAGTTTTTACTTTCTTCTCCCCCTTTTTGTCAAAACAAAAAGAGCTTCGAAAGGAAACTAACACATTGTTTTTAGGAAAAACATGTGAAAGAAATAAAAAGAAAATAGAGAGCAAGTAACGGGAAAGGATCTCGTCTTTTACTCCCCCTTGACGAGTCCATCCCTATGTAAGGGCGTCAAGAAAGTAATACTAAGCTAGTTTGTTTGCAACTAAGTTTGCAAAAGATTTCGTCTAAGTGACGAATGTGCTCCCCCTTGATGATTGCAGTTTTTGCAAAGGGATGTCAAGAAATGTAATCCTAATATTGCAAGAAATTTGCAATGTATTGCTTTGACAAAAGCTCCCCCTAGCTTTAGGATGTCAAAGTCTTCATGTGTAAATTGAATAACTACAAAACAAAGATTAGAAAACAAGTATAATGCACAATTTCCTGCATATGTGATCCAAGTTAGTAGAAAAATAGTTTCCTGTATCATGGTTCCCACGGTTCCCTCCTTGTAGGGATCCGTCTAAGCAAATCTAAGGGATCCGCCAGGCTGATGAATAATTTCAGCAATTGTGGTATAACAAATAATGTTATCACCAAAGTGAGATATGTATTATACAACATAATCATATACTCAGAAATATAGCAAGTAGCATGTAATTTCATTTAATAAAACTAGAGTTATGATATACATGACTCTAAAAACTAAGAAAATAAATGATACATGACTTGGAATTTCTAGACCAACTAATGCTTGATATTAGGACACCACTAAAGTCTTCTAGCTCAAATTTGTTTAGGTTTAATCTCGTCAAAACGTTCGAGGAGGTGATAGAACATGAAACGTTGGTCTTCTCGTACTTCATGTATCAAAATTTCAACATGTTGACAATGATAACAATCTTTGTCATGGCTAGGTAGTGGTGGTGGAAGAAATGAAATGGCTTGATGCGAAGGATCAAGTGTAGTGGCTTGTGGAGCTTCAAACGACGGAGGGATTGGTGGAGGTGCATTTGAGAATGGCTCGACCAAGAATGATGGAGGTGGTAGAGAAGTGTCAACTTCCATATGGTCGGGTGGTTGACTTTGATGATTTCTCATAATCCAAATGGGATTATATGATGGAAACGGCGAAAAGGAAGCCGGAGTTAGTGTTGACTCAACACCTTGATTTTGTACCATTATTCCTCCTAATGAGGAGAATGTTGTCGACGGAGGAGGATGAGACGGCCTAGGAGGCAAATCCTTTAAATAGTAGAGGTGTGGTGATGATAGTGGAGATGTAAAAGAGATAGCTCTAGGAACCAATGGTGATGGTTTAGTGGAGATGATATTGTTTGGCCTAGGAGGTATGGTGGTGTTTGGCATAGGTAGTTTTGTGGGTACTATCCTTTTAGGAATTGGTTTGATTGGTTGAGAATAAATCCTTGCATTTGTTGGCTTGACCAGAGATGATTCAGTTGAAGAAATTTCGTGTACAACACGAGCAATTTTCTTGGGTGGTTCTTTGGTGGATAAGTTACTACTTGGAGTTTTCCTCATGATGAGATGATTTCAAGAAGTTTGTAAGGGTCTCTTAAGTCCAAAAAATTAGGATGAAGGTGATGACTATGGAGGTCCTAACAATGTGGTTTATAAAGCAAGAGATTTGGCAAGTGCATTTAAGCCTTAAGCCACTAAGATTCATTGGAATGTGATGATTAACATGCACAAGAGTCTACTTCAGAGTTTGTACTGATCTAGGAACTCATTTAAGATGAGATGGAGTGTTTGAGTTAGAAAGAAGAGTTGAAATGATTGTTTTATCAAGGTTTGACATAATCTGTCACCCGGATCCCACGGTTCCCTCCAACGAGGGATCCGTCTAGGCTAATCCTAGGGATCCGGCTCTCAGCAGCTATGAAAGAGTAGAAATGATGTTTCTAAGGTCTAAGATCTATATCTTCTTGAGTGTTTCAGTCCTCCTAAGTGTTTAAAATGAAGAGGTACTTGAGTGATGTAGCTAATGATTGCCTTTTATGGAAGAAATTGGAACTTTCATGAGTACCAATGAATGAACAAGGATGACACTAAAGGTTTTGAGAGTGTCAATTGAACCTAAATGATCCTAGAGATCAAATAGTGACTTAGATTAATGCTTTGGAGAATATCCTAAAGGCTTAAGATGGAAAAACTAGAGTTTGATCAATTTCGATCAATTTTGACGTAAGGATGATTATGATCAATTTTGCTATAAAAGATTTCCAACGTTTAGATATGAGGAATCATGTGAGACATGATGTGTGAGCTTGAGATCGGAAGAGTAATGGATTAAAATGAAACAATAGATCAACAAACGTTTATGAGTGTGATCTAGGTGAGTTATGTGTGAGTAGGAAGGATCTACTTAACTTTGATAATGACTTAATTTGCCTTAAGACACTATGTTTAGTTTAGTGTGAGGTGTTCTAAGGATATGTTTGAAATACAATGCTTGCAATTGCATTTTTTGTTTGCCAGATCGCACGGTTCCCTAAGTGTAGGGATCCGTCTAGCACAAACTTTGGGATCCGTCTATCTGCTAAGCAGCACCTTTACTAAAGGCATGCAATAATCTTGACAATGCATTATATTCCAAGGTTAGTTTAAAGGGATTCTAACACTAAGATATCAAATGTAAGATGTTTTATTTCATGAGTGAAATTGGATTACATTGATAAAGCACGAGTACAAAAGGATTGATCCTATTTGAAATACTACTAAGTTCCTTGAGCATTGTCGCTAGAAGGATCATCAAATGGTTGATGAGTGTTGGTGGAATCAAGAATGAAGAAAGTCTTCATGAGAGATATGTTTAGCGGTTTCATCATCTTGTTCACAAGTACGTACAACGGACTTTGAAATTGAGGATGAAAGTGCATAACGTTGTGATAAAGACGCGTCAAGAACATTCCATAAGGGATGAGTTTATTCTTGGAGCTTTGAAGATTTACAATTCGCCTTGCAAAGAAATAGGCGAGATTGTATGGTTGTTGTGTTAGCAAACAGTACAACATGTGAGCACAACAAGCGGGAAGGATTTCTCGATTTCCCCTAAGAATCCAAACATTTTCACGTAGGATGAGAGCAAGGGACTTGTACTCTTCTCGGATATCCCGTGTATGGATAATGTTAGGATTGGAGTGGTGGGGTTTGCATATTATGCGAATCAAGTCTTCCGGGGAAGGTATGTGAGAACAATATGGGCTATTTTCTTCACGAAAGTTGAAGAGTGAATCAAGAGACCAATCTTCGGTGAAGGCACATTGTCCATGATTAGGAATTCAGAGGATGTGAGCAAAATGCCCAAGGGTTAAAACAAACTTTTGGTTTTTGATATAAAACCAAAGAGATAGAGAGCGATCCTCGTTACGAACGAGTTCAACTTGACGGAAGAATTCCATAATGAACCTTGGACATATCTTCTCGTTGATTTCAAGAAGACATTCTAGTCCTATGGCTCGGAAGGAGGTATTGATACCTTCTTCGAATTGTAGAGAGGTGTCTACAATACGTCCTTCGTGGAAGTGACGGTTTTCGAGATTATTGAACCCACGGACATGATTGCCAGGTGTGTTGGGCTCAAGGGAGATGTTCGAAGTGTAGACGCTAGTGAGTGAAAAATCAAACTCATATTCATGCGTCATAGTTGAACCTATAGAAGTGATGAGTTAATAGGAAGTGATGTTTGTGGTCATCCAATGATTATCTAATGTTTTTACTAGATTTTTATTAACAATGGTTTTTAATACCAATGCCACTTAACTCACTTATGGTTTTGACATTCTAGTGGAATATTACTTTTAGAAAGAAAGTGGTTTTTGATTTGCATGAAAACTGTTTTCCAGTAGGACGGATCCCACGGTTCCTTTTCAAAAGGGATCTGGCTAGTATGTTTTCCGGGATCCGTAGATGTGTAGTTACAAAAACAGATTTTATGATGAAAAGCATAGGTTTTTAGATCTCATAGTTTTATACCAAGATATGTGTTTTAGCCTACATTTTCTTTTAACATGCATACATGACTTCTAATGTATCACGAGAGAAAGAAATAAAAAAAAGAGAAATGATAAACACATTATGATAATAATAACCTAGATAACTAGACTATTAGTAATATTTCATTTCAATACTAAGAATGATACAAAGAATTGGGTATATAACCCCAATGTAGATTAACAACACAAAGTAAATGTCTCCGTATGTGAACTTCATCATAGGGAACATAAGTGCGATGAGTGTTAAGACAATGAGCACGAAAGCGATGTAAACCATGTTGAAGACGATCCTTCTTGGTTTCGGTTGGGATAAAATGGAGAGGAAGATGAAGTTTTGAATGAGAGGAAATTTTTGAAATTGGAAGATTTGAAAAAGTGGGGTTTTGATAGAGTGGTCGACGGTGGGAGTATTTATGGGAAAATAGAAATTTTTGAGATTCGTGTTTTGTTTTATTATTAGAAAGATATGATTTATGGATTGAGTGAAACAAAACAAAAGTTTTATGAAACATAACTTTTAGACGAAAGAGTGACACGTATGTGAGAAAAATTTCCTAATGAAGCTATATGTAAAACATGTGTATACACGAAAGATACTCAAGTAAATACCTAAGTAAATACACTTATTTATTAAACTAATATCATTTAGAGATAAGTGAAAAGTCATACCTCGAATGCACTTAGGAATGTCTTTACAAATGACACAACTAATGTCAGAAGACAATTCCAGCTCCTTTATGCTTAAGATACCTTCTTAGGGAAGGTAATCTTTATTATCAAGCGAATCCTATGGCTTGATAGATGTGAGCTTTGACTAATCAATATAACGAAGAGGATTAGTGCAATTTAAAAAAAAATAAAAATGTTGTTATCAAATCAACATCCAAACATATAGTTTTAAAAGACATGGTGTTTGTTTTTATGAAAAACCTTCTTTGTAGTTTTCAATTAACCATGGATCGTATCAAGTTTTTAAAGTATAATATACTTCAAGAAACTTGATAACGAAGCTCTGATGCCAATTGTGGAAAACTAGAAGGGGGGGGGGGTTGAATAGTTTTGCCAATTAAAATTTCCTTTTAAACTATTTAGATCGACTTATGTCAATCTATTTGGATGTGTATGTTGGATATTGGTAAACAAGCATATAAAGGTATGTAATGAAAGATAAGAGTAAGAAACACAAAACCACAAAGCGAGTATTTATAGTGGTTCGGCTACAAGGACACCTTCCTTGCCCTACTCCACTCCCCGAGTCACCTACTCGAGAGTTCGTAAACACTACACCAATCTCCTTATGGCGGAGAAGCCTTCACAACGTCGCCTACCCTTTTTCCGGTGCTAGGCTAACCACCGGGTTCTTTCACTCCAAGGTGAACCACACCTATACAACGTCGCCTACCCTTTATAAGGTACTAGGATAAGTACCTAGTTCTTTCACACCAAGGTAAACCACACCTACACAACGTCGCCTACCCTTTATTAGGTACTAGGCTAAGCACCTAGTTCCATTGCAATGGAGGAACTACTACCACACTACACCAACGACTAATCCCAAAGGAGACCCACTCCTTATTACAACATCATCAAGGATATCTATATCCTTGGATCTAGTACTAATCTATCTTGTACATCGAAACACACCATATCGAATGTACATCTAAGGCACCTTTCACTAATGCCTTTAGCTAGATCTTCAAGACACCTTTCACTAATGTCTTGTGGCTAGATCTTCAAGACACCTTTCACTAATGTCTTGTTGCTATATCTTCAAGACACCTTTCACTAATGTCTTGTAACTTGACTTCTAGGCACTCTTCACTAATGCCTACAATATGGACGATCGACACCTTTCACTAATGTCTTCGTCTTGACCCTTGAGACATCTTTCACTAATGTCTTCAACACTACACTTCTTAGAAGAAAGAAAAGAATCATCAATAAGAAGACTTCAGTAGCCTTGATGATGAGGAAGCATGGCAACTCATGGACTTGAGCTTGCTCGACTTCAAAGGTGATAATCTTGCCTTTAAGAGGAACCTAGAAGATCACACGAAAACAAAACTACAAACATAGATCTCTTGGATCTGAGGTTAGTGAGTTTTTAACTCAGGGAGAAAGTGTGTTAGAAAGGGGTAAGAAACAATGAAGAAATGGCTCACTATTTATAGAGGAAAAATTCTACTGTTCTCCGGATCCCACGGATCCCTTCCACAAGGGATCCATCTAGCGTAAAGCTAGGGATCCGTGGGACGCTCCCCTTTACCCATGGGTATTTTGGTTATGGGTCATGGGTCATGGGTTGGTCCATGGGTCTTTAGCTAGGTACAATGTATCTCTTGAGTGCAATGCACCTAGTCTCATGGGTATGGGTCAAAACCATGGGTTATGGATATTATCCATATATGGTATAAGCATGATGTCATGCAATGGGTTATGGGTCAAGCTCCATGGGTCATGGGCTTTGGGTTGTACCCAACTACATTTAATGTATTTGCCCAATGGTTTATGATACTTAAGTTTCTACCCATTTGTATTATCCAATATACTACATACTAGTTATGTGTATATTTTACCCAAATATGTAAACACTAGTTGTTGTACATATGTAATATTAAATCATAAAATCACTTATACTTGTTTTAGTATTTAATGTGAAAATGTGAATATGTTAGAAACTATTAGTTCAAACCATTAACTTATTTTATTTGTTTCGTTAAAATGATTTTACGTTTGTTATCGACAAAACATTATGTTAGGATTCAGAAAATCCATAGTGAAGAGTCGGTCACCCCAACTATTATCTAGCATAAGTTAGCTCGTAGACATATCGTTATTTACGTGTTTATTAGTGTAGTTTAGCTTAGAGTATCACCGTGGAGGAAGGACGGGTCTTTACCCACTGTATTCCTGATCCACAGTCCGACAGGAGGACGTATTTGCTGTAACTATAAAAGCCCCTTCCATCCTTGGAAGGGGTGGTGCTTTCTCATTAATCTAACCTTCTCTTTTTGTTTATCTCTCTAGAAACACCCAATCCTCTCTTCCTCTCTCTAAAACCATGGCTTTCTTGTATCATCACCGTCCAAGACCACCCGAATCATCATAACACAATATATGTAAGATCCTACAAATGGTACCAGAGCCAAGGTTTTTATGTTTTGATGATTTATGGTGGTTTTGTTACATGTTTTAAACTGTTTTTTAGCTCTATGCTGTTGGTCGGAATTTTTTTTCCGTCTATTATGTTGGTCAAAAAGAGTTTTTAAGAGTTTTTAATGTATCTTTCTTTTGGGTCCAAAAAGGTCATCCTTACATGTGTACCATATCTATCTTTGTGTCATCTGTATGTCCAGATCTGATATTGGTTTTATCATTTTTAGCCTTTTTGGTACCAAATCGTGAATGAGAAGTGGTCATCTGGTCAGTTTTTATAGTCATACATGGTCAAAACGAGTAAACATAAAGCCTTTCTTATGCTGTTTTATGGTCAAAATGGGTAAAAAGATGCATCTTTATGAGATTTTTCTTGGTTTGTATGAAGATGATCGGAAAAGTGGTCGGAAACATCATCGGAAAAAGTCAACGTGGTCAAAACCCTTTTTCTACGCGTAACTTGGAAAGTTAGGCGTATGGTTACGCATATGCATCTGTTTTACGCCTAAGAAGGTCTTACGACTAAAACTTTCACTTAAAGACTCATCTACACTATGAATACGAGTAGCTGTGAAGTTACTCGTAAGGAACCTTGCTTACGAGTAAGTACCTACGCGTAAGGCTCTTGCATAAGGTCTTACGCCTATGGTCTTACGCATAAGCTTTTCGCGTATGCTTTACGCGTATGACCATGGCTTACGCATATGAATGGTTACGCGTAAGAGACCATGACTTTACGCATAAGCTAAATGACCAGTTTTACGCATAAGGGTGCTAAAAGGTTACGCGTATGAAAGTAGTTACGAGCAAGATCAGAAGGAGAAAACCATACGCGTAAACTTTAAAATGACCACGACATCAAGACCTTAGACCACATTTACCAAATACCAAAAACATCGACCTCAGTTCTTTTACATCATAGGTCCAACATCATTCGAAACTGATAAAAGACCCAAACGAATATCAATCTCAGCCTCGCCTAATCCTCATCCATTTCATACACTTAACCTAATCTAGACTCAATCAATCTACAATATAACTCGACATGAATTACAACAAGATCTCAGAATGGTTCTTATTTCCAATCTTTCAAAATATTTTCTTTAATTGAACCAATCTCTTCATCGATCCATATGAAGCTATGCTTCTTGTTTATTTTCCGAAACATGTATAAATTGATTGTTAACAAAAGTGTTAAAATCAGATTATCGTTTCGTTCAATACATAAATAAACAATTCGAATCACTACAACTTGTACCTACCCGAGACCCTTTAAAGATCTTGAAGAACCAACTTTTGTTCTTCATCCGTGCTATCAACAAGAAAGGTGTTTCTTGTTTCGTTTTTGATGCGATAAAGGAGAAAACATGATATTGGGAATGATATGTTTAACTGAGATTGAGATGCACTTTGTTTGAAGATGGAGATACGTATTTTTTTTCAGATTCGTTTGGTGAGAGAAAAATTAGTGTGGTAGGCGCTTTTGGTTTATCAGAAGTATGTTAGGGTTAGTTTGTGTAGGTTAAGTGATAAGGGTAGTTATATTTATTTGGAGTGGATCGTGCACTGTTTGTGATGGGCTGGGGGGTTGATTCTTGATTATGGGCTGTCTTCGAAGGGATTTGTGCTGCTCATTCATATTGGTCTTGGGCTTTACAAATGTGTGCTTACTTGAACTACTATAATCTGATGGTTGAATAAAGGTGTAAGTTGGTATCCGATTTTTTTTCTCCAAAAAAAAAATTAGGATACAAATTTTATATAATTTAAATGAGTGGTATTTTGGTATGGTATAATATTTTCACGGAAGGATACAAATTCATGGCTTGAGCGAAAAAGTGAAAATGACTACGGGGTTTGTGTACGGTTTTATTGAAGTGACGTTATCTTCATATGTGGTCATTACTATTAGCCGATGAATCAATGGAGGTTCAATTTCTGCGATTCCCATGAGATATTCGACGCCACAAAAATGTCAATGATACTTCACAGTCTAAGCAAAATCTTTCTAAGAATCGTCATCGTCAGTCATGAATTTTTTTTCAAGATGTTTGCTTATGACAAGAACTTGTCGTGCAAATAGTCGTACACGTTATGATGCTTCCGAAAGTTCGAAACCATCATGGGGTAGAAACGTGTACTTTGATGTGTTACGGTCAACCTCCAGGGGGAAGTAGTTTATGCTACTTGACTTAGTATGGTTTGTGAAGCTGTCTACATTTGGGTATAGAATTGTTCATGGTGGAGAAGAATCATTGAAGAACCAATGCATGTTCCCCTAAAACAGATATTCACCAAAACCAAAGTTGTCTTAACACATTCAAGCTGACATTGTTTACGGTTTTGTCTTGATTTTGTAAAATCCCGCGAAAGAAATTATTTCTCGGTTTAAATCATAGACTTGTAAAATCCCGTAACAATGGAAACATCCTAGTTAAAGTAATGAGCATTTCCGGATCTATCTTGCGGTTTATTCTTGGTTTTGTAAAATCCCGCGAAAGAAACTATTTCTCGGTTTAAACCATAGAATTGTAAAATCCCGTATTGATGGACCATCCTGGAGAAAGGAAAGTGTATTTCGGGATCTTATTTGATGATGGTGCTACGATTTCTACTTCGAAGAAGGGATAAAAGGGTGTACTTCATGAATTGGATGTGTGTTTGGATTTTCGTCATGGCAGTTTGGTTACTACATGGTTTTACGGGGTATGTGCTTTTAACCATGGTCGGGATGAAACCATTATCATAGTTCACTTAAATCGTCAAAGGAGGCTAGATTTGAACTTTTAACCAGAAGATGTGACAACGGCGTTAATTCAATATTATTTATTTGAGGTTGAAGTGAAATATCACGGGCGAGTGTACTTAGTATCTGAAGGTATCGGGGATGGTTGGATGAAGATTCTTCAAGATCCTTGTTCGAGCTTATTATAAAAAATGAAGACTTGGAAATCTAGTTATTGTTGGGTGTCTTTTACCTTTTCTTTTACCACTTGGGGGAATTGGGCTCACAACACCACAAAATAACTATCACTTTAAGGAGTTACGTTATAGTGCTCAGTGTCACATTGAATTGTGGAGTTTCAAGAGGTGATGTACGTCTATTACTTGATGGTTGGTTGGTTGAAGAGTATAGAGTACTTAGAGATTCAAATGGGCATGAATTCTCGGCACCGCTCTTTGTTACATATGTGCAAGTTTAAGTCACAAGTTCGGGGTAGTTTACTTCAGGGTCAAATTCATCATACTGGGTTTTCTCCATCAGCTGTCACGACAAAGAGTCTACTGAATGATAATGGGATTGATGACAAGTTTTTCCAAAGAGAGTTGAAAAGAGAGAGATTATGACGTATGAACACATCAGTTCATGCCTCGTACTCTAAAGAAAAGAAATGTATACGTTTCAGTGCGCTTTATCTTCGGAAGAAGAGAAATCTTCTCAACAATGACCATTCTCATCAACATGCTTCATGCTTTTTCTATGCGCGCTCAGTCATCAAGTGGATCTTCTTCTCATGTTTTTTCTCAATGGTGATCTACTTACCGTTGATGGTTGTTCTATTTTTCACTAGCTCAATTAAAATGGCGATTGCGACATCATATGCAATTTTTGCGGGGGAGAAGTGGAAATAGACTACACATGGATGATTTCACTTATTTAGTCAAGAATGGCAACGTCGTATGCAATTCTTGAGGGGGAGAAG
This sequence comes from Chrysanthemum seticuspe, assembly GCA_019973895.1. Lineage (NCBI taxonomy): Eukaryota > Viridiplantae > Streptophyta > Magnoliopsida > Asterales > Asteraceae > Chrysanthemum > Chrysanthemum seticuspe. Next base: position 137,052,075 of record BPTQ01000004.1, read on the forward strand.
AAGTGTGAAACTACTGCATGTTGATTGACATCTGAGAATAAATGGTCAAACGGCTCCTAACTCATGTAAGAACCGAGCTTCTTCTTATCGGGTCATCTTTACATGGTGTTTCTTCTAAGAGTCGTTGGTTGACATCTTCACGGGCTGATATGATTAAATGACAAAGTGCTTCTAGTTGCTGGGCTGATTTCTTTGATGAACATCTTTCTGTTCTTTTTGATTGGGAGGGATTTTAGTTAAGGGGATTTGCAAGATGTAAGTTAATTGGGATGCTTTTTGATGGGATGCTTTTTGGTGTGAGTTGAAGATGTTAACTATCTAATCCCCAATTGGACAATCTTGAAGAAGGTCGAGTCTACAGTCTTTCTACATGTTCTGCTACATGTTAGAAGACTAAAGACGAGTTGCATTTAACGATCTAAAGACTTCTTCTTAATTCGGGCATTTATTAAAAGATTGTCGGTTTAGGGGAGAGCACTAATTGGGGGAGAGTGAAATGCCATATTTAATCCCCAATTAGACTTGCTCATTCTGTTCTTCAGCAAGTTGATTCTCACAAAGACTTCAAGCGATCTTCTCAACAGATTTCAAGTATATGGGCTGATAATATGTTGCTAATTTTGAAGTGTCAAAACCAGCAAGGGGGAAGGAGACAAGCATCTAAACGCGAGTAAACTTGATGAACTTAATACTTCTAAGTAATTGAAGATATCCGGGGAAGACAAATGTTATTACCGCAGAGAAACTCAAGGTTTGACTCATGGCGAGTAAACTTGATGAACTTAATTCTTCTAAGTGATTGAAGATATCCCGGGAAGACAATTGTCATGACCGCATAGAAACTCAAGGTTTTACTCATCAAGGCGTTTAATGTTCTTATTCCAACTACGTGGTGGAAGAGATGTAAGAGTTAGTTTCTGATGATGAAAGAGGTACACAAGTGTGTGATGATTTCGATGTTATCGCAATCATCAGGGGAGAGAGAATTGTGTACATTGGGGGCGCTCAGTTGTTTCACTTGAGTGCTTAATAAGTGATTCAGAGATATAATCACTTATTCCGGAGTTGAAATCCGCAGAGAGAGTCCTCCGCAGAGATAATCAGTGATTCGGCCTGCTTCTACAATGTTATCGGTTATTCTCTCTTTGGGCAGTCGGGTACTTCGGGTTCGTGAGCTTCATACACTTTCTTCAGGGGGAGAGAAAAGTATACATCGGGGTTATTCTTTGGCTATTGGACTTAATCTGATACTTCGATGGTATACGTTTCTTTGTCTTCGGGTATGTGTATTCGGGTTCGTGAGCTCTAGTCTAAGTGACTGACTGCATCAATTCATCTACTTGGTGGAAGTGGTCTCTTGACAAATTTTTGGTATGGATCGCTTCAGACTTCAGTGGTATTGAGATATGAGAAGAAATTTCAAGAGTGGGATGATACGTTGTTGTTCTTGTTGATGATATAACCCCGAACGAAGAATCTCGTTTATCGTTCTTAAAAGGAGCAGCGGGATTTATGATAATGGTGTGCTTCTATGTGCACCTGGCTAAGGAAAGCTTGAAATAGAGCTTATAATCTGCTCATCTAATGGATCTTCGGTTTGGGGGGAAGCTGCCAAAGTCTCTCTTTCTCAAGGGCTCATGTTCTATCTTCTATTTTGGAGCCTCGGAAGCTTTGGTGGTGAATGTTTGAGAGATGACGAATTCTATCTTCTACGACGTGCTGCTTGATATCCCTATCTCGGTACTCGTATCATCATTTTCTCTTACTTTATCATCTTCTCTATCCTTGTATATATTTATTAAAAACCAAATACAAAAATATAAAACCAACAAAAGAAAATAGAAAATATAAAACCTACAAAACCCATAAAAAATCAGAAAATTTCAAAAATACCAAAAATATGTTTTCTAAAGACATGTCTTCTGGTATCGATAACGTCTGCGGTCTTAGAAATGTCATTCAATAATGGCACGGGAACATAGATGAAGTTCGAACAGGAGGTGTAAATATTCTTTTCTAAACATGTCTCAAAATTATGGCTTATAGTTAAGTCAGACTGTAACCCGCGCGTAAAACAATGGTTTGCTATTATTTCAGATAGCAACCCGCTCTTCTAAGAAAGGAAAGTGCTGCGCTAAACCAATTTTTCAAATATTTTGTGCACTTATCCTAAAACAAAACAAGGAAAGCATGTCGCCAAAAAGACTGTTGTTCCTATACAAATGTTTTTCCGTCTAAAATTCTTCAGAAAAATATTTGGTGTTTTCAAAATTGGTGGTAAATGAGTTGCTTGAAAATCAATCAGTTTCAGAGTTTTATAAAAATTTTTGCAAACTCAATCAATGACTTCAGCGCTTTTAAAATTTTCAGAAAATGAGTCACTGATTGAGGGGGAGAACGTTTTCAAATTTATATCATCTAACGAGCTTTCTTAATTATCTTATATGCTTATCAGAAAATGATGTTAACCTACGTTGAAGGACTAGGTGCCTAGGATATGACTGTTAGGATTAGATGACTTGAGTTTGATAAACACTTTATTCCCATACCTTATATGATCTGATTGATATGTTGGATTGAATTTTATTAGTCGATTGCTGTTATGGGTGATGTCGACCACCATATATCTGTATGTGTGTTCACTAACGTATGCAGGTATATTGGTTATAAGAATGTTCCCGATCCGGATCCCACAATTGAAGATGATTAGATGCCAAAAGGAAAGGGTAACTATATCTTGGATTGACAAATGAAGAAACGGAGCTTAATTGGACTTCAATGGAGAGTTGGCATAAATGCAACGTAAGGGGTCTCACTGCATCAGCAGATGGTTTTCTTCTAAGTGATTGAAGAAACGGAGCTTAATTTGACCTCAGTTGGCATTCAAAATGAAACGTAAGAAGAAGTCTCACTGCATCTGCAGACGGTTTTCTTCCAAGCCCTACAGCAACAACGGAAGCTTCTCAACCACCTAACGTATCTTTGTGCAGGATACCATTTTTAAACAATTTTTGAATAATTTGAATAAAATTGTTTTGAAAATGGAAAATATTGTTTTGAAAGTAAATTGGACCTAATTTTGAAAATCACCGGACTTTATTTTATCAAAACCTAATTCACTCAATCATCGACTACTGTCATCGATTGAGGGGGAGAGTGATTTAAAACAAAATATTTTCAAACGATATTTCTTCATAAAAAGTCCGGTCTGAACAACATAAAGTGGTGATCTAAAGATTTAGTGTTATGTCATGGTATGATTTTCTTTAAAACTCATAGATCTTACAAAATGAAATTTTTTCTGTTCTTGTTTGATTGTGAAATTGTTTTATTTTACTAAAGATCTCTTAAAAACAATCATACCTGACACTAACAATCTTTAATGTCTTAAATGGTCCTTATCTGTCATTTTTCAAAATCAAATCTTGCCATGTCTTTCCCCAAAATTCTCTAAATGATTTAAATCTTTTCGGATCACAAATCTCAAATGGTTTGAAATTTTGATCGGGGGAGAGATCGTGATTTAAATCTCAAATCTGTTTAAATGGAATTGGTTTTAGTCCTTTAAAGGCACTCCTGCCTCCATGTGCCAAACGATTTCAAATACACGATGCACATGTTGAGGAGGAGGATTTATCCAAAAACATGATGAGTATTTAAACCTGGCCACATATTCTCCAATGTTTTATAAACATTATTAAATCACTTGGGATCCAAAATCTCAAAGGGTTTGATATTTTTGATCGAGGGAGAATTTGTGATTTAATAATGAAATCGGATAATTGATGATCGATTTGATTCAAATGTGCAGGCTGCTCTCTCATATGTGCTAAACGCTTTCGAATCTCGAAGCACATATTGAGGGGAAGCAAATGGTTTCTTAATGGCTTTTGTGTTCGTGGATGTGCTTCAAAAGAACTCTTGCCTCTATGTGATAAAATGATTTATAATATCCTACGCACATATTGAGGGGGAGAATTTACCAAGAAATTCAAATGGCTTTTTCTAAGAAAATTGTGATCAAAGAAAATATTTCAAAGTCCTCTTGCCTCCTTGTGCTAAACAATTTCTAAATCATAAGCACATGTTGAGGGGGAGGTTTTCTAAATGATCAAAACTATTAAGGTACAAAATGCTTTAATCTCGTATCACATGTACCTTGATTGTTTTTCCAAATGATTTTTCAATTGGTTTCAAGGAAGAATGAACTGTACCAAAAGACTGACCATTTTACTTTATGTATGGAGTTATAAGGATGGTTAGGTTAGGTATTTGTTCCCACGATCCGCCAGTACCGGAGGGATCTACCCAGGGATAATCCACTAGATAGTGTAGAGTCCTTAGGTATGATGAAAAAAGGAGAAAAATGAGAAATGGGAAGAGTGCGGACTGAGATAGAGCTAGAACTGGAATAAACCCAACAAGGTTCTAGTTATGAAGTCTCGGTAAGCACTGAAGGGGTTGAAGAATGAAAAAGAATTAAATGTGAAAAGGGTGAAAAGAAATAGCCCTCCAATAATTCAACCTTAGGGCAGAATCCGGGTTCAATACACATGCTACTGGTTGTTACTAAGGTAAAACTGGTATTGAAGACAAGACGTCATGGACCCAGTGACGCACTGCACTTCAACTTCCCAAACCACTCAAGCTCCTCTTAAAAGGACTTGTTTCATTCTCACGGGGAACCAACATAATCTATCGACTTTCTCTTAGAGATTGTTGATATTGAAGAAGGAGACCCTCTCCCTAGTCTCCGGAATAGGATCCAAATATGCACAAATTGAGTCTAGAGCCAAGAGATCATCCACAATATCTCATTAGGACACAGTATTAATGAAGACTTGCTGTTTCACACAATGTGGAAATTAAGAATATATTAAGAGTCCTACGCATTATCCTTGTGGTATTGCCAGAACATCCGAGTGATATGTAAATATTCACGAACAAGATGGAAATCCTTCTAGAGCCAACATCATACAAGCTCTTGGTGGGTGACATGTGAGATCTTGCAAAAGATCAAGCTTGTGACAACTGGATAGAAACGATGGGGCGATTCAATCTTGAATCAACCTTGGTCCAGGAAATGAATTGACGGATACCTTTGAAAAACCGGTCGTTGTGCTTAAAAGTTCTTTTCCATAGCACATCGACTGTGTATTAATGTTTCAAAATTAAAGGGTATTTATGATTGATAATTGATTTTCCATAAAACCTTCGTTGTAGTGCAGAACACTTTCTATTAAGCAATACACGATTGTTTTCAAATCATTTTCATCAATCAGTGAATCTTAATTCGCTGGTTCACTCACTCCGTGTTGTCTTCTTTGAGACGTTCCGGTTTGAGAACGGCTTTGATCTAGCTGCGAAACCCTGTCAAGGAGATTCTTTGGAATTCTACCTGATCACAGGCAGTACTTGTACTGATCAACGGGGAACCGTGGGCCGTGCACCTCAATTCAACAAAAGTGATCAAAGACACTTTTGTGCGCTTTATTGCTAACTGTTTTATGCAGGAACACCCGACGGTTGCGGCTGATCAGAATTGAAGAGTCAATCCAAAGCCGCATGCTCACAACATCTACACTTAATTAAAGAAATCATGACAAGTGCTAATATACATAACCTGGCTCTGATAGATGCAAATATCATGAACCAGTAAAGCTTCCGCTACTCGGATGAAAAGATGTCATGATCCAGAAAGTGTGAGCATGTCGGTCCGTAAGTCACTACATCGCATGATGGCAACACAACAAATGGTGATCCAGAGATTTAATGTGGCTGATGATCTCGATTAAAGCTCGAAGATCATCAATGATGTGGATCAGTTTAAAGGCCTCCACTTAAAGTACAAATCTATGCGGACTATGAAGAGTCACTGCTAAAGCACAAAGATTACGGAAGTGAAGAATAGAAGTCTACGAGCTTGGAACTAAAGACAAAGAAAGAATGCTAGGATGCAAAATGTATTTCATGGGGTGACCTCCCTTAGGGGGAGATTGCTAGGATTCAGAAAATCCATAGTGAAGAGTCGGTCACCCCAACTATTATCTAGCATAAGTTAGATCGTAGACATATCGTTATTTACGTGTTTATTAGTGTAGTTTAGCTAAGAGTATCACCGTGGAGGAAGGACGGGTCTTTACCCACTGTATGCCTGATCCACAGTCCGACAGGAGGACGTATTTGCTGTAACTATAAAGGCCCCTTCCATCCTTGGAAGGGGTGGTGCTTTCTCATTAATCTAACCTTCTCTTTTTGTTTATCTCTCTAGATTCACCCAATCCTCTCTCCCTCTATCTAAAACCATGGCTTTCTTGTATCATCACCATCCAAGACCACCCGAATCATCATAACACAATATATGTAAGATCCTACACATTAGAAGATCGTAAAATATAAATAAACGTTTTTACGGCTTATTTGTATTAATAGTATACACGGGATTTTACAAGTCTTGTGATTTAAACCGAGAAATAGAATCTTTCGCGGGATTTTACTAAAATCAAGACCAAACCGTAAGATAGTGAGAAGTATAATGTAGTAAAGGAACTAGAAGATGATAAGGAAGTGAAAATAATTTGGTGTTATGGTTGAGTTTGTGATAATCCCTAATTCTTTATATATACCCCCTGTTCCGCGGATCGAATTGGAGACAACTCGCACTGGAGAATTTGTATGTTAGGTTTATAGGCAAATCGCAGGAATTGACAAATCTCAATCCTTGACAAATCACAACGGAGACAACTCGCACTGGAGACAACTCGCACTGAATTTTTCAAAAAATTAGGGTTTGAAAACAAAGGATTTGTATGTTAAGTTTATAGGCAAATCGCAGGAATTGACAAATCTCAGTCCTTGACAACTCGCACTGGAAACAACTCGCACTGGATTTTTCGGAAAATTAGGGTTTGAAAAGAAAGGATTTGTATGTTAGGTTTATAGGCAAATCGCAGGAATTGACAAATCTCAGTCCTTGACAAAACGCACTGGAGACAACTCGCACAGAAGACAACTCGCACTGGATTTTTAGGAAAATTAGGGTTTGAAAACAAAGGATTTGTATGTTAGGTTTATAGGAAAATCGCAGGAATTGACAAATCTCAGTCCTTGACAAATCGCACTGGAGACAACACGCACTGGAGACAACTCGCACTAAAGACAACTCGCACTGGATTTTTCAGAAAATTGGGGTATGAAAACAAAGGATTTCTATGTTAGGTTTATAGGCAAATCGCAGGAATTGACAAATCTCAGTCCTTGACAACTCGCACTAGAGACAACTCGCACTAGATTTTTCAGAAAATTAGGGTTTGAAAACAAAGGATTTGTATGTTAGGTTTATAGGCAAATCGCATGAATTGACAAATCTCAGTCCTTGACAACTCGCACTGGAGACAACTCGCACTGGAAACAACTCGCACTGGATTTTTCGGAAAATTAGGGTTTGAAAACAAAGGATTTGTATGTTAGGTTTATAGGCAAATCGTAGGAGTTGACAAATCTCAGTCCTTGACAAAACGCACTGGAGACAACTCGCACTGGAGACAACTCGCACTGAACACAACTCGCACTGGATTTTTCGGAAAATTAGGGTTTGAAAACAAATGATTTGTATGTTAGGTTTATAGGAAAATCGCAGGAATTGACAAATCTCAGTCCTTGCCAAATCGCACTGGAGACAACTCGCACTGGATTTTTCAGAAAATTAGGGTTTGAAAACAAAGGATTTCTATGTTAGGTTTATAGGCAAATCGCAGGAATTGACAAATCTCAGTCCTTGACAACTCGCACTGGAGACAACTCGCACTAGATTTTTCAGAAAATTAGGGTTTGAAAACAAAGGATTTGTATGTTAGGTTTATAGGTAAATCACAGGAATTGACAAATCTCAGTCCTTGACAACTCGTACTGGAGACAACTCGCGCTAGAGACAACTCGCACTGGAAACAACTCGCACTGGATTTTTAAGAAAATTAGGGTTTGAAAACAAAGGATTTGTATGTTAGGTTTATAGGCAAATCGGAGGAATTGACAAATCTTAGTCCTTGACAAAACGCACTGGAGACAACTTGCACTGGAGACAACTCGCACTGAAGACAACTCGCACTGGATTTTTTGGAAAATTAGGGTTTAAAAACAAAGGATTTATATGTTAGGTTTATAGAAAAATCGCAGGAATTGACAAATCTCAGTCCTTGACAAATCGCACTGGAGACAACTCGTACTAGAGACAACTCGCACTGGATTTTTCAGAAAGTTAAGGTTTGAAAACAAAGGATTCGTATGTTAGGTTTATAGGCAAATCGCAGGATTTGACAAATCTCAGTCCTTGACAACTTACACTGGAGACAACTCGCACTGGATTTTTGGAAAATTAGGGTTTGAAAACAAAGGATTTGTATGTTAGGTTTATAGGCAAATCACAGAAATTGACAAATCTCAGTCCTTGACAAATCGCACTGGAGATAACTCGCACTGGAGAGAACTCGCACTGGATTTTTTTGAAAAATTAGGATTTGAAAACAAAGGATTTGTATGTTAGGTTTATAGGCAAATCGCAGGAATTGACAAATCTCAGTCCTTGACAAATCGCACTGGAGACAACTAGCACTGTATTTTTCGGAAAATTAGGGTTTGAAAACAAAGGATTTGTATGTTTGGTTTATAGGCAAATCGAAGAAATTGACAAATCTCAGTCCTTGACAAATCGCACTGGAGACAACTCGCACTGGATTTTTCGGAAAATTAGGGTTTGAAAACAAAGGATATGTATGTTAGGTTTATAGGCAAATCGCAGGAATTGACAAAACTCTTTCCTTGATAAATCGCACTGGAGACAACTCGCACTGGAGACAACTCGCACTAGAAACAACTCGCACTAGAGATAACTCGCACTGGATTTTTCGGAAAATTAGGGTTTGAAAACAAAAGATTTGTATGTTAGGTTTATAGGCAAATCGCAGGAATTGACAAATCTCAGTCCTTGACAAATCGCACTGCAAACAACTTGCACTGGAGACAACTCGCACTGGATACAACTCGCACTGGAGACAACTCGCACTGGATTTTTTGGAAAATTAGGGTTTGAAAACAAAGGATTTGTATGTTAGGTTTATAGGCAAATCGCAGGAATTGACAAATCTCAGTCCTTGTCAAATCGCACTGGAGACAACTCGCACTGGATATTTCAGAAAATTAGGGTTTGAAAACAAAGGATTTGTATGTTAGGTTCATAGGCAAATCGCAGGAATTGACAAATCTCAGTCCTTGACAAATCGCACTGGAGACAACTCGCACTGGAGACAACTCGCAGTGGAGACAACTCGCACTGGAGACAACTCGTACTGGGTTTTTCGGAAAATTAGGGTTTGAAAACAAAGGATTTGTATGTTAGGTTTATAGGCAAATCGCAGGAATTGACAAATCTCTGTCCTTGACAAATCGCACTGGAGACAACTCGCACTGGATTTTTCGGAAAATCAGGATTCGAAAACAAAGGATTTGTATGTTAGGTTTATAGGCAAATCGCAGGAATTGACAAATCTCAGTCCTTGACATATCGCACTGGAGACAACTCGCACTGGTGACAACTCGCACTGGAGACAACTCGCACTAGATTTTTTTGGAAAATTAGGGTTTGAAAACTTTGGATTTGTATGTAAGGTTTATAGGCAAATCGCACTAGAGACAACTCGCACTGGAGAGAACTCGCACTGGAGACAACTCGCACTAGAGACAACTCGCACCGGAGACAACTCGCACTAGAGACAACTCGCACTGGGTTTTTCGGAAAATTAGGGTTTGAAAACAAAGGATTTGTATGTAAGGTTTATAGGCAAATCGCAGGAATTGACAAGTCTCAGTCCTTGAAAAATCGCACTGGAGACAACTCGCACTGGAGAGTACTCGCACTGGAGACAACTCGCACTAGAGACAACTCGCACCGGAGACAACTCGCACTGGATTTTTTTGAAAAATTAAGGTTTGAAAACTAAGGATTTGTATGTTAGGTTGATAGGCAAATCGTAGGAATTGAAAAATCTCAGTCCTTGACAAATCACACTGGAGACAACTCGCACTGGATTTTTCGGAAAATTAGGGTTTGAAAACAAAGGATTTGTCTGTTAGGTTTATAGGCAAATCGCAGGAATTGACAAATCTCAGTCCTTGACAAATCGCACAGGAGACAACTCGCAATGGAGACAACTCGCACTGTAGACAACTCACACTGGAGACAACTCGCATTGGAGACAACTCGCATTGGATTTCGGAAAATTAGGGTTTGAAAACAAAGGATTTGTATGTTAGGTATATAGGAAAATCGCAGGAATTGACAAATCTCAGTCCTCGACGAATCGCACTGGAGACAACTCGCACTAGAGACAACTCGCACTGGAGACAACTCGCAATGGATTTTTTTGAAAAATTAGTGTTTGAAAACAAAGGATTTGTATGTTAGGTTTATAGGCAAATCGCAGGAATTGACAAATCTCAGTCCTTGACAAATCGCACTGGAGACAACTCGCACTGGATTTTTCGGAAAATTAGAGTTTGAAAACAAAGGATTTGTATGTTTGGTTTATAGGAAAATTGAAGGAATTGACAAATCTCAGTCCTTGACAAATCGCACTGGAGACAACTCGCACTGGAGACAACTCGCACTGGAAACAACTCGCACTGGATTTTTCAGAAAATTAAGGTTTGAAAATAAAGGATATGTATGTTAGGTTTATAGGCAAATCGCAGGAATTGACAAATCTCTGTCCTTGATAAATCGCACTGGAAACAACTCGCACTGGAGACAACTCGCACTGGAGACAACTCGCATTGGAAACAACTCGTATTGGAAACAACTCGCACTGGATTTTTTGGAAAATTAGGGTTTGAAAACAAAGGATTTGTATGTTAGGTTTATAGGCAAATCGCAGGAATTGACAAATCTCAGTCCTTGACAAAACGCACTGGAGACAACTTGAACTGGAGACAACTCGCACTGAAGACAACTCGCACTGGATTTTTTGGAAAATTAGGGTTTGAAACAAAGGATTTGTATGTTAGGTATATAGGAAAATCAAAGGAATTGACAAATCTCAGTCCTTGACAAATTGCGCTGGAGACAACTCGTACTAGAGATAACTCGCACTGGATTTTTCAGAAAATTAAGGTTCGAAAACAAAGGATTCGTATGTTAGGTTAATAGGCAAATCGCAGGAATTGACAAATCTCAGTCCTTGACAACTCGCACTGGAGACAACTCGCACTGGATTTTTCGGAAAATTAGGGTTTGAAAACAAAGGACTGGAGACAACTCGCACTGGAGACAACTCGCATTGGAAACAACTCGCACTGGAAACAACTCGCACTGGATTTTGTGGAAAATTAGGGTTTGAAAACAAAGGATTTGTATGTTAGGTTTATACGCAAATCGCAGGAATTGACAAATCTCAGTCCTTGACAAAACGCACTTGAGACAACTTGAACTGGAGACAACTCGCACTGAAGACAACTCACACTGGATTTTTTGGAAAATTAGGGTTTGAAAACAAAGGATTTGTATGATAGGTTTATAGGAAAATCGCAGGAATTGACAAATCTCAGTCCTTGACAAATCGCGCTGGAGACAACTCGTACTAGAGACAACTCGCACTGGATTTTTCAGAAAATTAGGGTTTGAAAACAAAGGATTCGTATGTTAGGTTTATAGGCAAATCGCAGGAATTGACAAATCTAAGTCCTTGACAACTCGCACTGGAGACAACACGCACTGGATTTTTCGGAAAATTAGGGTTTGAAAATAAATGATTTGTATGTTAGGTTTATAGGCAAATCGCAGAATCTGACAAATCTCAGTCCTTGACAAATCGCACTGGAGATAACTCGCACTGGAGAGAACTCGCACTGGAGACAACTCGCACTAGAGATAACTCGCACTGGAGACAACTCGCACTGGATTTTTTTGAAAAATTAGGGTTTGAAAACAAAGGATTTTTATGTTAGGTTTATAGGCAAATCGCAGGAATTGACAAATCTCAGTCCTTGACAAATCGCACTGGAGACAACTCGCACTGGAGACAACTCGCACTAGAGACAACTCGCACTAGAGACAACTCGCACTGGAGACAACTCGCACTGGATTTTTCGGAAAATTAGGGTTTGAAAACAAAGGATTTGTATGTTTGGTTTATAGGCAAATCGAAGAAATTGACAAATCTCAGTCCTTGACAAATCGCACTGGAGACAACTCGCACTGGATTTTTCGGAAAATTAGGGTTTGAAAACAAAGGATATGTATGTTTAGTTTATAGGCAAATCGCAAGAATTGACAAATCTTTGTCCTTGATAAATCACACTGGAGACAACTCGCACTGGAGAAAACTCGCACTAGAAACAACTCGCACTGGATTTTCAGAAAATTAAGGGTTCGAAAACAAAGGATTCGTATGTTAGGTTAATAGGCAAATCGCAGGAATTGACAAATCTCAGTCCTTGACAACTCGCACTGGAGACAACTCGCACTGGATTTTTCGGAAAATTAGGGTTTGAAAACAAAGGACTGGAGACAACTCGCACTGGAGACAACTCGCATTGGAAACAACTCGCACTGGAGACAACTCGCACTGGATTTTGTGGAAAATTAGGGTTTGAAAACAAAGGATTTGTATGTTAGGTTTATACGCAAATCGCAGGAATTGACAAATCTCAGTCCTTGACAAAACGCACTAGAGACAACTTGAACTGGAGACAACTCGCACTGAAGACAACTCACACTGGATTTTTTGGAAAATTAGGGTTTGAAAACAAAGGATTTGTATGATAGGTTTATAGGAAAATCGCAGGAATTGACAAATCTCAGTCCTTGACAAATCGCGCTGGAGACAACTCGTACTAGAGACAACTCGCACTGGATTTTTCAGAAAATTAGGGTTTGAAAACAAAGGATTCGTATGTTAGGTTTATAGGCAAATCGCAGGAATTGACAAATCTAAGTCCTTGACAACTCGCACTGGAGACAACACGCACTGGATTTTTCGGAAAATTAGGGTTTGAAAATAAATGATTTGTATGTTAGGTTTATAGGCAAATCGCAGAATCTGACAAATCTCAGTCCTTGACAAATCGCACTGGAGATAACTCGCACTGGAGAGAACTCGCACTGGAGACAACTCGCACTAGAGATAACTCGCACTGGAGACAACTCGCACTGGATTTTTTTGAAAAATTAGGGTTTGAAAACAAAGGATTTTTATGTTAGGTTTATAGGCAAATCGCAGGAATTGACAAATCTCAGTCCTTGACAAATCGCACTGGAGACAACTCGCACTGGAGACAACTCGCACTAGAGACAACTCGCACTAGAGACAACTCGCACTGGAGACAACTCGCACTGGATTTTTCGGAAAATTAGGGTTTGAAAACAAAGGATTTGTATGTTTGGTTTATAGGCAAATCGAAGAAATTGACAAATCTCAGTCCTTGACAAATCGCACTGGAGACAACTCGCACTGGATTTTTCGGAAAATTAGGGTTTGAAAACAAAGGATATGTATGTTTAGTTTATAGGCAAATCGCAAGAATTGACAAATCTTTGTCCTTGATAAATCACACTGGAGACAACTCGCACTGGAGAAAACTCGCACTAGAAACAACTCGCACTGGATTTTCCGAAAAATTAGGGTTTGAAAACAAAAGATTTGTATGTTAGGTTTATAGGCAAATCGCAGGAATTGACAAATCTCTGTCCTTGACAAATCGCACTGGAGACAACTTGCACTGGAGACAACTCACACTGGATACAACTCGCACTGGAGACAACTCGCACTGGAGACAACTCGCACTGGATTTTGTGGAAAATTAGGGTTTGAAAACAAAGGATTTGTATGTTAGGTTTATACGCAAATCGCAGGAATTGACAAATCTCAGTCCTTGACAAAACGCACTAGAGACAACTTGAACTGGAGACAACTCGCACTGAAGACAACTCGCACTGGATTTTTTGGGAAATTAGGGTTTGAAAACAAAGGATTTGTATGTTAGGTTTATATGAAAATCGCAGGAATTGACAATCTCAGTCCTTGACAAATCGCGTTGGAGACAACTCGTACTAGAGACAAGTCGCACTGGATTTTTCAGAAAATTAAGGTTTGAAACAAGATTCGTATGTTAGGTTTATAGCAAATCGCAGGAATTGACAAATCTCAGTCCTGACAACTCGCACTGGATTTTTCGGAAAATTAGGGTTTGAAAACAAGGATTGGTTTGTTAGGTTTATAGGCAAATCGCAGAAATTGACAAATCTCAGTCCTTGACAAATCGCACTGGAGATAACTCGCACTGAGACAACTCGCACTAGAGATCACTCGCCTGGAGACAACTCGCACTAGATTTTTTGAAAAATTAGGGTTTGAAAACAAAGGATTTGTCTGTTTAGGTTATATAGCAAATCGCAGGAATTGACAAATCTCAGTCCTTGACAAATCGCACTGGAGATAACTCGCACTGGAAGACAACTCGCACTCAGGAGATAACTCGCACTGGAGACAACTCGCCTAGATTCTTTTTGAAAATTAGGGTTTTGAAAACAAAGGATTTGTTATGTTAGGTTTATAGGAAATCGCAGGAATTGACAAATCTCAGTCCTTGACAAATCGCACTTGAGACAACTCGCACTGGAGAGAACTCGCACTGGAGACAACTCGCACTAGAGACAACTCGCACCGGAGACAACTCGCACTGGATTCTTTTGAAAAATTAGGGTTTGAAAACTAAGGATTTGTATGTTAGGTTTATAGGCAAATCGTAGGAATTGACAAATCTCAGACCTTGAAAAATCACACTGGAGACAACTCGCACCGGAGACAACTCGCACTTGAAACAACTTGCACTGGATTTTTCGGAAAATTAAGGTTTGAAAACAAAGGATATGTATGTTAGGTTTATAGGCAAATCGCAGGAATTGACAAATCTCTGTCCTTGATAAATCGCACTGGAAACAACTCGCACTGGATTTTTCGGAAAATTAGGGTTTGAAAACAAAGGATATGTATGTTAGGTTTATAGGCAAATCGCAAGAATTGACAAATCTTTGTCCTTGATAACTCGCACTGGAGACAACTCGCACTGGATTTTTTTGGAAAATTAGGGTTTGAAAACAAAGGATTTGTATGTTAGGTTTATAGGCAAATCGCAGGAATTGACAAATCTCAGTCCTTGACAAATCGCACGAGAGACAACTCGCACTGGATATTTTAGAAAATTAGGGTTTGAAAACAAAGGATTTGTATGTTAGGTTCATAGGCAAATCGCAGGAATTGACAAATCTTAGTCCTTGACGAATCGCACTGGAGACAACTCGCAGTGGAGACAACTCGAACTGGAGACAACTCGCACTGGGTTTTTCGGAAAATTAGGGTTTGAAAACAAAGGATTTTTATGTTAGGTTTATAGGCAAATCGCAGGAATTGACAAATCTCAGTCCTTGACAAATCGCACTGGAGACAACTCGCACTGGATTTTTCATAAATCTGGATTTGAAAACAAAGGATTTGTATGTTAGGTTCATAGGCAAATCGCAGGAATTGACAAATCTTAGTCCTTGACGAATCGCACTGGAGACAACTCGCACTGGAGACAACTCGCAGTGGAGACAACTCGCACTGGAGACAACTCGCATTGGGTTTTTCGGAAAATTAGGGTTTGAAAACAAAGGATTGTATGTTAGGTTTATAGGCAAATCGTAGGAATTGACAAATCTCAGTCCTTGACAAATCGCACTGGAGACAACTCGCACTGGATTTTTCATAAATCTGGATTTGAAAACAAAGGATTTGTATGTTAGGTTTATAGGCAAATCGCAGGAATTGACAAATCTTTGTCCATGACAAATCGTAATGGAGACAAGTCGCACTGGAGACAACTCGCACTGGAAACAACTCGCACTGGATTTTTCGAAAAATTAGGGTTTGAAAACAAAAGATTTGTATGTTAGGTTTATAGGCAAATCGTAGGAATTGACAAATCTCAGTCCTTGACAAATCGCACTGGAGACAACTTGCACTAGAGACAACTCTCACTGGATACAACTCGCACTGGAGACAACTCGCACTGGATTTTTTGGAAAATTAGGGTTTGAAAATAAAGGATTTGTATGTTAGGTTTATAGTCAAATCGCAGGAATTGACAAATCTCAGTCCTTGACAAATCGCACTGGAGACAACTCGTACTGGAGACAACTCGCACTAGATTTTTCGGAAAATTAGGGTTTGAAAACAAAGGATTTGTATGTAAGGTTTATAGGCAAATCGCAGGAATTGACAAATCTCAGTCCTTGACAAATCGCACTAGAGACAACTTGCACTGGAGAGAACTCGCACTGGAGACAACTCGCACTAGAGACAACTCGCATCGGAGACAACTCGCACTGGAGACAACTCACACTGGGTTTTTTGAAAATTAGGGTTTGAAAACAAAGGATTTATATGTAAGGTTTATAGGCAAATCGCAGGAATTGACAAGTCTCAGTCCTTGACAAATCGCACTGGAGACAACTCGCACTGGAGACAACTCGCACTGGAGAGAACTCGCACTGGAAACAACTCGCACTAGAGACAACTCGCACCGGAGACAACTCGCACTGGATTTTTTTGAAAAATTAGGGTTTGAAAACTAAGGATTTGTATGTTAGGTTTATAGGCAAATCGCAAGAATTGACAAATCTTTGTCCTTGATAAATCGCACTGGAGACAACTCGCACTGGAGACAACTCGCACTGGAAACAACTCGCACTGGATTTTTCGAAAAATTAGGGTTTGAAAACAAAGGATTTTTATGTTAGGTTTATAGGCAAATTGCAGGAATTGACAAATCTCAGTCCTTGACAAATCGCACTGGAGACAACTCGCACTGGATTTTTCATAAATCTGGATTTGAAAACAAAGGATATGTATGTTAGGTTCATAGGGAAATCGCAGGAATTGACAAATCTTAGTCCTTGACGAATCGCACTGGAGACAACTCGCAGTGGAGACAACTCGCACTGGAGACAACTCTCACTAGGTTTTTCGGAAAATTAGGGTTTGAAAACAAAGGATTTGTATGTTAGGTTTATAGGCAAATCGCAGGAATTGACAAATCTCAGTCCTTGACAAATCACACTGGAGACAACTCGCACTGGATTTTTCATAAATCCGGATTTGAAAACAAAGGATTTGTATGTTAGGTTTATAGGCAAATCGCAGGAATTGACAAATCTTTGTCCTTGACAAATCGCACTGGAGACAACTCGCACTGGAGACAACTCGCACTGGAAACAACTCGCACTGGATTTTTCGAAAAATTAGGGTTTGAAAACAAAAGATTTGTATGTTAGGTTTATAGGCAAATCGCAGGAATTGACAAATCTCAGTCCTTGACAAATCGCACTGGAGACAACTTGCACTAGAGACAACTCTCACTGGATACAACTCGCACTGGAGACAACTCGCACTGGATTTTTTGGAAAATTAGGGTTTGAAAACAAAGGATTTGTATGTTAGGTTTATAGGCAAATCGCAGGAATTGACAAATCTCAGTCCTTGACAAATCGCACTGGAAACAACTCGCACTGGAGACAACTCGCACTAGATTTTTCGGAAAATTAGGGTTTGAAAACAAAGGATTTGTATGTAAGGTTTATAGGCAAATCACAGGAATTGACAAATCTCAGTCCTTGACAAATCGCACTAGAGACAACTTGCACTGGAGAGAACTCGCACTGGAGACAACTAGCACTAGAGACAACTCGCGTCGGAGACAACTCGCACTGGAGACAACTCACACTGGGTTTTTAGAAAATTAGGGTTTGAAAACAAAGGATTTATATGTAAGGTTTATAGGCAAATCGCAGGAATTGACAAGTCTCAGTCCTTGACAAATCGCACTGGAGACAACTCGCACTGGAGACAACTCGCACTGGAGAGAACTCGCACTGGAAACAACTCGCACTAGAGACAACTCGCACCAGAGACAACTCGCACTGGATTTTTTTGAAAAATTAGGGTTTGAAAACTAAGGATTTGTATGTTAAGTTTATAGGCAAATCACAAGAATTGACAAATCTTTGTCCTTGATAAATCGCACTGTAGACAACTCGCACTGGAGACAACTCGCACTGGAAACAACTCGCACTGGATTTTTCGAAAAATTAGGGTTTGAAAACAAAATATTTGTATGTTAGGTTTATAGGCAAATCGCAGGAATTGACAAATCTCAGTCCTTGACAAATCGCGCAGGAGACAACTCGTACTAGAGACAACTCGCACTTGATTTTTCAGAAAATTAGGGTTTGAAAACAAAGGATTCGTATGTTAGGTTTATAGGCAAATCGCAGGAATTGACAAATCTAAGTCCTTGACAACTCGCACTGGAGACAACTCGCACTGGATTTTTCGGAAAATTAGGGTTTGAAAACAAAGGATTTGTATGTTAGGTTTATAGGCAAATCGCAGAAATTGACAAATCTCAGTCCTTGACAAATCGCACTGGAGATAACTCGCATTGGAGAGAACTCGCACTGGAGACAACTCGCACTAGAGATAACTCGCACTGGAGACAACTCGCACTGGATTTTTTTGAAAAATTAGGGTTTGAAAACAAAGGATTTGTATGTTAGGTTTATAGGCAAATCGCAGGAATTGACAAATCTCAGTCCTTGACAAATCGCACTGGAGACAACTTGCACTAGAGATAACTCGCACTGGATACAACTCGCACTGGAGACAACTCGCACTGGATTTTTTGGAATATTAGGGTTTGAAAACAAAGGATTTGTATGTTAGGTTTATAGGAAAATCGCAGGAATTGACAAATCTCAGTCCTTGACAAATCGCGCTGGAGACAACTCGTACTAGAGACAACTCGCACTTGATTTTTCAGAAAATTAGGGTTTGAAAACAAAGGATTTGTATGTTAGGTTTATAGGCAAATCGCATGGAATTGACAAATCTAAGTCCTTGACAACTCGCACTGGAGACAACTCGCACTGGATTTTTCGGAAAATTAGGGTTTGAAAACAAAGGATTTGTATGTTAGGTTTATAGGCAAATCGCAGAAATTGACAAATCTCAGTCCTTGACAAATCGCACTGGAGATAACTCGCATTGGAGAGAACTCGCACTGGAGACAACTCGCACTAGAGATAACTCGGACTGGAGACAACTCGCACTCGATTTTTTTGAAAAATTAGTGTTTGAAAACAAAGGATTTGTATGTTAGGTTTATAGGCAAATCGCAGGAATTGACAAATCTCAGTCCTTGACAAATCGCACTGGAGACAACTCGCACTGGAGACAACTCGCACTAGAGACAACTCGCACTAGAGACAACTCGCACTGGAGACAACTCGCAATGGATTTTTCGGAAAATTAGGGTTTGAAAACAAAGGATTTGTATGTTTGGTTTATAGACAAATCTCAGTCCTTGACAAATCGCACTGGAGACAACTCGCACAGGATTTTTCGGAAAATTAGGGTTTGAAAACAAAGGATATGTATGTTAGGTTTATAGGCAAATCGCAAGAATTGACAAATCTTTGTCCTTGATAAATCGCACTCGAGACAACTCGCACTGGAGACAACTCGCACTGGAAACAACTCGCACTGGATTTTTCGAAAAATTAGGGTTTGAAAACAAAATATTTGTATGTTAGGTTTATAGGCAAATCGCAGGAATTGACAAATCTCAGTCCTTGACAAATCGTACTGGAGACAACTTGCACTGGAGACAACTCGCACTGGATACAACTCGCACTGGAGACAACTCGCACTGGATTTTTTGGAAAATTAGGGTTTGAAAACAAAGGATTTGTATGTTAGGTTTATAGGCAAATCGCAGGAATTGACAAATCTCAATCCTTGACAAATCGCACTGGAGACAACTCGCACTGGAGATAACTCGCACTGGATATTTTAGAAAATTAGGGTTTGAAAACAAAGGATTTGTATGTTAGGTTCATAGGCAAATCGCAGGAATTGACAAATCTTAGACCTTGACGAATCGCACTGGAGACAACTCGCACTGGGTTTTTCAGAAAATAAGGGTTTGAAAACAAAGGATTTTTATGTTAGGTTTATAGGCAAATTGCAGGAATTGACAAAGCTCAGTCCTTGACAAATCGCACTGGAGACAACTCGCACTGGATTTTTCATAAATCTGGATTTGAAAACAAAGGATATGTATGTTAGGTTCATAGGCAAATCGCAGGAATTGACAAATCTTAGTCCTTGACGAATCGCACTGGAGACAACTCGCAGTGGAGACAACTCGCACTGGAGACAACTCGCACTAGGTTTTTCGGAAAATTAGGGTTTGAAAACAAAGGATTTGTATGTTAGGTTTATAGGCAAATCGCAGGAATTGACAAATCTCAGTCCTTGACAAATCACACTGGAGACAACTCGCACTGGATTTTTCATAAATCCGGATTTGAAAACAAAGGATTTGTATGTTAGGTTTATAGGCAAATCGCAGGAATCGACAAATCTTTGTCCTTGACAAATCGCACTGGAGACAACTCGCACTGGAGACAACTCGCACTGGAAACAACTCGCACTGGATTTTTCGAAAAATTAGGGTTTGAAAACAAAAGATTTGTATGTTATGTTTATAGGCAAATCGCAGGAATTGACAAATCTCAGTCCTTGACAAATCGCACTGGAGACAACTTGCACTAGAGACAACTCTCACTGGATACAACTCGCACTGGAGACAACTCGCACTGGATTTTTTGGAAAATTAGGGTTTGAAAACAAAGGATTTGTATGTTAGGTTTATAGGCAAATCGCAGGAATTGACAAATCTCAGTCCTTGACAAATCGCACTAGATTTTTTGGAAAATTAGGGTTTGAAAACAAAGGATTTGTATGTAAGGTTTATAGGCAAATCGCAGGAATTGACAAATCTCAGTCCTTGACAAATCACACTAGAGACAACTCTCACTGGAGAGAACTCGCACTGGAGACAACTCGCACTAGAGACAACTCGCACCGGAGACAACTCGCACTGGAGACAACTCACACTGGGTTTTTCAGAAAATTAGGGTTTGAAAACAAAGGATTTATATGTAAGGTTTATAGGCAAATCGCAGGAATTGACAAGTCTCAGTCCTTGACAAATCGCACTGGAGACAACTCGCACTGGAGAGAACTCGCACTGGAGACAACTCGCACCGGAGACAACTCGCAATGGATTTTTTTTGAAAAATTAGGGTTTGAAAACTAAGGATTTGTATGTTAGGTTTATAGGCAAATCGCAGGAATTGACAAATCTCAGTCCTTGACAAATCGCACAGGAGACAACTCGCAATGGAGACAACTCGCACTGTAGACAACTTACACTGGAGACAACTCGCATTGGAGACAACTCGCATTGGATTTTTCGGAAAATTAGGGTTTGAAAACAAAGGATTTGTATGTTAGGTTTTAAGGAAAATCGCAGGAATTGACAAATCTCAGTCCTCGACAAATCGCACTGGAGACAACTCGCACTGGATTTTTTTGAAAAATGAGGGTTTGAAAACAAAGGATTTATATGTTAGGTTTATCGGCAAATCGCAGGAATTGACAAATCTCAGTCCTTGACAAATCGCACTGGAGACAACTTGCACTGGAGACAACTCGCACTGGAGACAACTCGCACTGGATTTTTCGGAAAATTAGGGTTTGAAAACAAAGGATTTCTATGTTTGGTTTATAGGAAAATCGAAGGAATTGACAAATCTCAGTCCTTGACAAATCGCACTGGAGACAATCGCACTGGAGACAACTCGCACTGGAAAAAACTTGCACAGGGTTTTTCGGAAAATTAAGGTTTGAAAACAAAGGATATGTATGTTAGGTTTTTAGGCAAATCGCAGGAATTGACAAATCTCTGTCCTTGATAAATCGCACTGGAAACAACTCGCACTGGAGACAACTCGCACTGGAGACAACTCGCATTGGAAACAACTCGCACTGGAAACAACTCGCACTGGATTTTTTGGAAAATTAGGGTTTGAAAACAAAGGATTTGTATGTTAGGTTTATAGGCAAATCGCAGGAATTTACAAATCTCAGTCCTTGACAAAACGCACTGGAGACAACTTGAACTGGAGACAACTCGCACTGGATTTTTTGGAAAATTAGGGTTTGAAAACAAAGGATTTGTATGTTAGGTTTATAGGAAAATCGCAGGAATTGACAAATCTCAGTCCTTGACAAATCGCGCTGGAGACAACTCGTACTAGAGACAACTCGCACAGGATTTTTTAGAAAATTAGGGTTTGAAAATAAAGGATTCGTATGTTAGGTTTATAGGCAAATCGCAGGAATTGACAAATCTAAGTCCTTGACAACTCGCACTGGATTTTTCGGAAAATTAGGGTTTGAAAACAAAGGATTTGTATGTTAGGTTTATAGGCAAATCGCAAAAATTGACAAATCTCAGTCCTTGACAAATCGCACTGGAGATAACTCGCACTGGAGAGAACTCGCACTGGAGACAACTCGCACTAGAGATAACTCGCACTTGAGACAACTCGCACTGGATTTTTTTGAAAAATTAGGGTTTGAAAACAAAGGATTTGTATGTTAGGTTTATAGGCAAATCACAGGAATTGACAAATCTCAGTCCTTGACAAATCGCACTGGAGATAACTTGCACTGGAGACAACTCGCACTGGATACAACTCGCACTGGAGACAACTCGCACTGGAGACAACTCGCATTGGATTTTTTGGAAAATTAGGGTTTGAAAACAAAGGATTTGTATGTTAGGTTTATAGGCAAATCGCAGGAATTGACAAATCTCAGTCCTTGACAAATCGCACTGCAGACAACTCGTACTGGAGACAACTCGCACTGGATATTTTAGAAAATTAGGGTTTGAAAACAAAGGATTTGTATGTTAGGTTCATAGGCAAATCGCAGGAATTGACAAATCTTAGTCCTTGACGAATCGCACTGGAGACAACTCACACTGGAGACAACTCGCAGTGGAGACAACTCGCACTGGAGACAACTCGCACTGGGTTTTTCGGAAAATTAGGGTTTGAAAACAAAGGATTTTTATGTTAGGTTTATAGGCAAATCGCAGGAATTGACAAATCTCAATCCTTGACAAATGGCACTGGAGACAACTCGCACTGGATTTTTCAAAAATCTGGATTTGAAAACAAAGGATTTGTATGTTAGGTTCATAGGCAAATCGCAGGAATTGACAAATCTTAGTCCTTGACGAATCGCACTGGAGACAACTCGCACTGGAGACAACTCGCACTAGGTTTTTCGGAAAATTAGGGTTTGAAAACAAAGGATTTGTATGATAGGTTTATAGGCAAATCGCAGGAATTGCCAAATCTCAGTCCTTGACAAATCGCACTGGAGACAACTCGCACTGGATTTTTCATAATTCTGGATTTGAAAACAAAGGATTTGTATGTTAGGTTTATAGGAAAATCGCAGGAATTTACAAATCTCAGTCCTTGACAAAACGCACTGGAGACAACTTGAACTGGAGACAACTCGCACTGGATTTTTTGGAAAATTAGGGTTTGAAAACAAAGGATTTGTATGTTAGGTTTATAGGAAAATCGCAGGAATTGACAAATCTCAGTCCTTGACAAATCGCGCTGGAGACAACTCGCAATGGAGACAACTCGCACTGTAGACAACTCACACTGGAGACAACTCGCATTGGAGACAACTCGCATTGGATTTTTCGGAAAATTAGGGTTTGAAAACAAAGGATTTGTATGTTAGGTTTTAAGGAAAATCGCAGGAATTGACAAATCTCAGTCCTCGACAAATCGCACTGGAGACAACTCGCACTGGATTTTTTTGAAAAATGAGGGTTTGAAAACAAAGGATTTATATGTTAGGTTTATCGGCAAATCGCAGGAATTGACAAATCTCAGTCCTTGACAAATCGCACTGGAGACAACTTGCACTGGAGACAACTCGCACTGGAGACAACTCGCACTGGATTTTTCGGAAAATTAGGGTTTGAAAAAAAGGATTTCTATGTTTGGTTTATAGGAAAATCGAAGGAATTGACAAATCTCAGTCCTTGACAAATCGCACTGGAGACAATCGCACTGGAGACAACTCGCACTGGAAAAAACTTGCACAGGATTTTTCGGAAAATTAAGGTTTGAAAACAAAGGATATGTATGTTAGGTTTATAGGCAAATCGCAGGAATTGACAAATCTCTGTCCTTGATAAATCGCACTGGAAACAACTCGCACTGGAGACAACTCGCACTGGAGACAACTCGCATTGGAAACAACTCGCACTGGAAACAACTCGCACTGGATTTTTTGGAAAATTAGGGTTTGAAAACAAAGGATTTGTATGTTAGGTTTATAGGCAAATCGCAGGAATTGACAAATCTCAGTCCTTGACAAATCGCACTGGAGACAACTCGCACTGGAGAGAACTCGCACCGGAGACAACTCGCAATGGATTTTTTTGAAAAATAGGGTTTGAAAACTAAGGATTTGTATGTTAGGTTTATAGGCAAATCGTAGGAATTGACAAATCTCAGTCCTTGACAAATCACACGGGAGACAACTCGCACTATATTTTTTGGAAAATTAGGGTTTGAAAACAAAGGATTTGTCTGTTAGGTTTATAGGCAAATCGCAGGAATTGACAAATCTCATGTCCTTGATAAATCGCACTGGAGACAACTCGCACTGGAGACAACTCGCACTGGAGACAACTCGCACTGGAAGAAACAACTCGCACTCGAGACACTCGCACTGGATTTTTCGGAAAATTAGGGTTTGAAAACAAAATATTTGTATGTTAGGGTTTATAGGCAAATCGCAGGAATTGACAAATCTCAGTCCTTGACAAATCGCACTGGAGATAACTTGCAACTGAGACAACTCGCACTGGATACAACTCGCACTGGACACAACTCGCACTGGAGACAACTCGCACTGTATTTTTTGGAAAATTAGGGGTTTGAAAACAAAGGATTTGTATGTTAGGTTTAATAGGCAATCGCAGGAATTGACAACCTCAGTCCTTGACAAATCATACTGAGACAACTCGCACTGGAGACAACTTGCACTGGATATTTCGGGAAATTAGGTTTGAAAACAAAGGATTTGTATGTTAGGTTCATAGCAAATCGCAGGAATTGACAAATCTCAGTCCTTGACAAATCGCACTGGAGACACATCTGCACGTGAGACAACTCGCACTGGAAGACAACTCAGCACTGGGTATTTCGGAAAATTAGGGTTTGAACAAGGATTTGTATGTTAGGTTTATAGGAAAATCGCAGGATTGACAAATCTCAGTCCTTACAAATCGCACTGGAGACTAATTACCTGGAGCAACCGCACTGGAGACAACTAGCACTAGAGACAACTCGCACTGGAGACAACTCGCACTGGATTTTTCGGAAAATTAGGTCAGAAAATAAAGGATTTTGTCTTAGGTTAGTTTATAGGCACAGTCGCAGGAATGAAAAATCTCTTCTTGACAAACGCACTGGAGACAACTCGCACCTGGTAGACAAATCGCACTGAAGACAACTCGCACTGATTTTTTGGAAATTAGGGTTTGAAAAAAGGTTTGTATGTTAGGCTATAGAACTATCGCAGGAATTGACTACTCATTCTTGAACAAATCGCACTGAGACACTCGCACTGGATTTTTCAGAAAATTAGGGTTTGAAAACAAAGGATTCGTATGTTAGGTTTATAGGAAAATCGCAGGAATTGACAAATCTAAGTCCTTGACAACTCGCACTGGATTTTTCGGAAAATTAGGGTTTAAAAACAAAAGATTTGTATGTTAGGTTTATAGGCAAATCGCAGAAATTGACAAATCTCAGTCCTTGACAAATCGCACTGGAGATAACTCGCACTGGAAACAACTCGCACTAGAGATAACTCGCACTGGAGACAACTCGCACTGCATTTTTTTTGAAAAATTAGGGTTTGAAAACAAAGGATTTGTATGTTAGGTTTATAGGCAAATCGCAGGAATTGACAAATCTCAGTCCTTGAAAAATCGCACTGGAGACAACTTGCACTGGAGAAAATTCGCACTGGATACAACTCGCACTGGAGACAACTCGCACTGGAGACAACTCGCACTGGATTTTTTGTAAAATTAGGGTTTGAAAACAAAGGATTTGTATGTTAGGTTTATAGGCAAATCGCAGGAATTGACAAATCTCAGTCCTTGACAAATCGCACTGCAGACAACTCGCACTGGAGACAACTCACACTGGATATTTTAGAAAACTAGGGTTTGAAAACAAAGGATTTGTATGTTAGGTTCATAGGCAAATCGCAGGAATTGAAAAATCTTAGTCCTTGACGAATCGCACTGGAGACAACTCACACTGGAGACAACTCGCAGTGGAGACAACTCGCACTGGAGACAACTCGCACTGGGTTTTTCGGAAAATTAGGGTTTGAAAACAAAGGATTTTTATGTTAGGTTTATAGGCAAATCGCAGGAATTGACAAATCTCAATCCTTGACAAATCGCACTGGAGACAACTCGCACTGGATTTTTCAAAAATCTGGATTTGAAAACAAAGGATTTGTATGTTAGGTTCATAGGCAAATCGCTGGAATTAACAAATCTCAGTCCTTGACAAATCGCACTGGAGACAACTTGCACTGGATTTTTCATAAATCTGGATTTGAAAACAAAGGATTTGTATGTTAGGTTTATAGGAAAATCGCAGGAATTGACAAATCTTTGTCCTTGACAAATCGCACTGGAGACAACTCGCACTGGAGACAACTCGCACTGGAAACAACTCGCACTGGATTTTTCGAAAAATTAGGGTTTGAAAACAAAAGATTTGTATGCTTGGTTTATAGGCAAATCGCAGGAATTGACAAATCTCAATCCTTGACAAATCGCACTGGAGACAACTTGCACTAGAGACAACTCTCACTGGATACAACTCGCACTGGATTTTTTGGAAAATTAGGGTTTGAAAACAAAGGATTTATATGTAAGGTTTATAGGCAAATCGCAGGAATTGACAAGTCTCAGTCCTTGACAAATCGCACTGGAGACAACTCGCACTGGAGACAACTCGCACTGGAGAGAACTCGCACTGGAGACAACTCGCACTAGAGACAACTCGCACCGGAGACAACTCACACTGGATTTTTTTGAAAAATTAGGGTTTGAAAACAAAGGATTTAGTATGTTAGGTTTATAGGCAAATCGCAGGAATTGACAAATCTCAGTCCTTGACAAATCGCACTGGAGACAACTCGCACTGGAGGACAACTCGTACTGGATAGTTTAGAAAATTAGGGTTTGAAAACAAAGGATTTGTATGTTAGGTTCATAGGCAAATCGCAGGAATTGACAAATCTTAGTACCTTGACGAATCGCACTGGAGGACAACCCTCGCAGTGGAGACCAAACGCTCCACTGGAGACAACTCGTCACTTGGGTTTTTCAGAAAATTAGGGTTGAAAAACGAAAGGATTTTTATGTTAGGTTTATAGGCACAATTTGCAAGGAATGACAAATCTCAGTCCCTTGACAAATCGTCACTGGAGACAACTCGCACTGGATTTTCATAAATCTAGGATTTGAAAACAAAGGATATGTATGTTTCGAGTTCATAGGCAACATCGCAGGAATTGACAAATCACTAGTCCTTGACGAATCGCACTGGAGACAACTCGCACTAGAGACAACTCGCACTCGATTTTTCGGAAAATTAGGGTTTGAAAACAAAGGATTTGTATGTTTGGTTTATAGGAAAATCGAAGGAATTGACAAATCTCAGTCCTTGACAAATCGCACTGGAGACAAATCGCACTGGAGACAACTCGCACCGGAAACAACTTGCACTGGATTTTTCGGAAAATTAAGGTTTGAAAACAAAGGATATGTATGTTAGGTTTATAGGAAAATCGTAGGAATTGACAAATCTCTGTCCTTGATAAATCGCATTGGAAACAACTCGCACTGGAGACAACTCGCACTCGAGACAACTCGCATTGGAAACAACTCGCACTGGAAACAACTCGCACTGGATTTTTTGGAAAATTAGGGTTTGAAAACAAAGGATTTGTATGTTAGGTTTATAGGCAAATTGCAGGAATTGACAAATCTCAGTCCTTGACAAAACGCACTGGAGACAACTTGAACTGGAAACAACTCGCACTGAAGACAACTCGCACTGGATTTTTTGGAAAATTAGGGTTTGAAAACAAAGGATTTGTATGTTAGGTTTATAGGCAAATCGCAGGAATTGACAAACTCAGTCCTTGACAAATCATACTGGAGACAACTCGCACTGGAGACAACTTGCACTGGATATTTCGGAAAATTAGGGTTTGAAAACAAAGGATTTGTATGTTAGGTTCATAGGCAAATCGCAGGAATTGACAAATCTCAGTCCTTGACAAAATGCACTGGAGACAACTCGCACTGGAGACAACTCGCACTGGATACAACTCGCACTGGGTATTTCGGAAAAATTAGGGTTTGAAAACAAAGGATTTGTATGTTAGGTTTATAGGAAAATCGCAGGAATTGACAAATCTCAGTCCTTGACAAATCGCACTGGAGACAACTCACACTGGAGACAACTCGCACTGGAGACAACTAGCACTAGAGACAACTCGCACTGGAGACAACTCGCACTGGATTTTTCGGAAAATTAGGGTCAGAAAATAAAGGATTTGTCTGTTAGGTTTATAGGCAAATCGCAGGAATGGACAAATCTCAGTCCTTGACAAATCGCACTGGAGATAACTTGCACTGGAGACAACTCGCACTGGATACAACTCGCACTGGACACAACTCGCACTGGAGACAACTCGCACTGGATTTTTTGGAAAGATTAGGGTTTGAAAACAAGGATTGTGATGTTAGGTTTATAGGCAAATCGCAGGAATTGACAAACTCAGTCCTTGACAAATCATACTGGAGACAACGTCGCACTGGAGACAACTTGCACTGGATATTCGGAAAATTAGGGTTTGAAAACAAAGGATTTTATGTTAGGTTCAGAGGCAAATCGCAGGAATTGACAAATTTCAGTCCTTGACAAAATGCACTGGAGACACCTCGCACTGGAGACAACTCGCACTGGATACAACTCGCACTGGGTATTTCGGAAAATTAGGGTTTGAAAACAAAGGATTTGTATGTTAGGTTTATAGGAAAATCGCAGGAATTGACAAATCTCAGTCCTTGACAAATCGCACTGGAGACAACTTGCACTGGAGACAACTCGCACTGGATACAACTCGCACTGGAGACAACTCGCACTGGATTTTTTGGAAAATTAGGGTTTGAAAACAAAGGATTTGTATGTTAGGTTTATAGGCAATCGCAGGAATTGACAAATCTCAATCCTTGACAAATCGCACTGGAGACAACTCGCACTGGATATTTTAGAAAATTAGGGTTTGAAAACAAAGGATTTGTATGTTAGGTTCATAGGCAAATCGCAGGAATTGACAAATCTTAGACCTTGACGGAATCGCACTGGAGACAACTCGCAGTGGAGACAACTCGCACTGGAGACAACTCGCACTGGGTTTTTCAGAAAATTAGGGTTTGAAAACAAAGGATTTGTATGTTAGGTTTATAGGCAAATTGCAGGAATTGACAAATCTCAGTCCTTGACAAATCGCACTGGAGACAACTCGCACTGGATTTTTCATAAATCTGGATTTGAAAACAAAGGATTGTATGTTAGGTTCATAGGCAAATCGGCATGAATGGACAAATCTCAGTCCTTGACAAAATCGAACTGGAGATAAAACTTGCACTGGAGACAACGTCGCACATGGTATACAATCGCACTGGACACAAACATCGGCACTGGAGACACACTCGCACTGGATTGTTTTGGAAAATTAGGGTTTGAAAGTAAGGATTTGTATGTTAGGTTTATAGGCAAATCGCAGGAATTGACAAACTCAGTCCTTGACAATCATACTGGAGACAACTCGCACTGGAGACAACTTCACTGGATATTTCGGAAAATTAGGGTTGTGAAAACAAAGGATTTGTATGTTAGGTTCATAGGCAAATCGCAGGAATTGACAAATCTCAGTCCTTGGACAAAATGCACTGGGACAAACTCGCACTGGAGACAACTCGCACTGGATACACCGCACTGGGTATTTCGGAAGATTAGGGTTTGAAAACAAAGGATTTGTATGTTAGGTTTATAGGAAATCGCGGAATTGACAAATCTCAGTCCTTGACAAATCGCACTGGAGACAACTCACACTGGAGACAACTCTCACTGGATACAACTAGCACTGGAGACAACTCGCACTGGAGACAACTCGCACTGGATTTTTTGGAAAATTAGGGTTTGAAAACAAAGGATTTATATGTTAGGTTTATAGGCAAATCGCAGGAAATCACAAATCTCAGTCCTTGACAAATCGCACTGGAGACATTTCGCACTGGAGACAACTCGCACTAGGAAACAAAAGTTTGGGATTAAAAGGTTTTTTAGGTCACGCTCAACAGAGGTCACGCTCAACAGAGGTCACGCTCAACAGAGGTCACGCTAAATGAGACAACTCGCACTGGAGACAACTCGCACTGGAGACAACTCGCACTAGAGACAACTCACACCGGAGACAACTCGCACTGGATTTTTTTGAAAAATTAGGGTTTGAAAACAAAGGATTTGTATGTTAGGTTTATAGGCAAATCGCAGGAATTGACAAATCTCAGTCCTTGACAAATCGCACTGGAGACAACTAGCACTGGAGACAACTCGCACTGGATTTTTCGGAAAATTAGGGTTTGAAAACAAAGGATTTGTATGTTTGGTTTATAGGAAAATCGAAGGAATTGACAAATCTCAGTCCTTGACAAATCGCACTGGAGACAAATCGCACTGGAGACAACTCGCACTGGAAACAACTTGCACTGGATTTTTCGGAAAATTAAGGTTTGAAAACAAAGGATATGTACGTTAGGTTTATAGGCAAATTGCAGGAATTGACAAATCAATGTACTTGATAAATCGCACTGGAAACAACTCGCTTTGGAGACAACTCGCACTGGAGACAACTCGCATTGGAAACAACACGCACTGGAAACAACTCGCACTGGATTTTTTGGAAAATTAGGGTTTGAAAACAAAGGATTTGTATGTTAGGTTTATAGGCAAATCGCAGGAATTGACAAATATCAGTCCTTGACAAAACGCACTGGAGACAACTCGCACTGGAGAGAACTCGCACTGGAGACAACTCGCACTAGAGACAACTCGCACCGGAGACAACTCGCACTAGAGACAACTCACACTGGGTTTTTCAGAAAATTAGGGTTTGAAAACAAAAGATTTATATGTAAGGTTTATAGGCAAATCACAGGAATTGACAAGTCTCAGTCCTTGACAAATCGCACTGGAGACAACTCGCACTGGAGACAACTCGCACTGGAGAGAACTCGCACTGGAGACAACTCGCACTAGAGACAACTCGCACCGGAGACAACTCGCACTGGATTTTTTTGAAAAATTAGGGTTTGAAAACTAAGGATTTGTATGTTAGGTTTATAGGCAAATCGTAGGAATTGACAAATCTCAGTCCTTGACAAATCACACTGGAGACAACTCGCACTGGATTTTTCGGAAAATTAGGGTTTGAGAACAAAGGATTTGTCTGTTAGGTTTATAGGCAAATCGTAGGAATTGACAAATCTCAGTCCTTGACAAATCGCACAGGAGACAACTCGCAATGGAGACAACTCGCACTGTAGACAACTCACACTGGAAACAACTCGCACTCGAGACAACTCGCACTGGATTTTTCGGAAAATTAGGGTTTGAAAACAAAATATTTTGTATGTTAGGTTTATAGGCAAATCGCAGGAATTGACAAATCTCAGTCCTTGACAAATCGCACTGGAGATAACTTGCACTGGGAGACAACTCGCACTGGATACAACTCGCACTGGAACACAACTCGCACTGGAGACAACTCGCACTGGATTTTTTTGGAAAATTAGGGTTTGAAAACAAAGGATTTGTATGTTACGGTTATAGGCAAATCGCAGGAATTGACAAACTCAGTCCTTGACAAATCATACTGGAGACAACTCGCACTGGAGACAACTTAGCACTGGATATTTCGGAAAATTAGGGTTTGAAAACAAAGGATTTGTATGTTAGGTTCATAGGCAAATCGCAGGAATTGACAAATCTCAGTCCTTGACAAAATGCACTGGAGACAACTCGCACTGGAGACAACTCGCACTGGATACAACTCGCACTGGTATTTCGGAAAATTAGGGTTTGAAAAACAAAGGATTTGTATGTTAGGTTTATAGGAAAATCGCAGGAATTGACAAATCTCAGTCCTTGATAAATCGCACTGGAAACAACTCGCTTTGGAGACAACTCGCACTGGAGACAACTCGCATTGGAAACAACTCGCACTGGAAACAACTCGCACTGGATTTTTTGGAAAATTAGGGTTTGAAAACAAAGGATTTGTATGTTAGGTTTATAGGCAAATCGCAGGAATTGACAAATCTCAGTCCTTGACAAAACGCACTGGAGACAACTTGAACTGGAGACAACTCGCACTGAAGACAACTCGCAATGGATTTTTTGGAAAATTAGGGTTTGAAAACAAAGGATTTGTATGTTAGGTTTATAGGAAAATCGCAGGAATTGACAAATCTCAGTCCTTGACAAATCGCGCTAGAGACAACTCGTACTAGAGACAACTCGCACTAGAGAAAACTCGTACTGGATTTTTCGGAAAATTAGGGTTTGAAAACAAAGGATTCGTATGTTAGGTTTATAGGCAAATCGCAGGAATTGACAAATCTAAGTCCTTGACAACTCGCACTGGAGACAACTCGCACTGGATTTTTCGGAAAATTAGGGTTTGAAAACAAAGGATTTGTATGTTAGGTTTATAGGCAAATCGCAGAAATTGACAAATCTCAGTCCTTGACAAATCGCACTGGAGATAACTCGCACTGGAGAGAACTCGCACTGGAGACAACTCGCACTAGAGACAACTCGCACTAGAGACAACTCGCACTGGGTTTTTCGGAAAATTAGGGTTTGAAAACAAAGGATTTGTATGTTAGGTTTATAGGCAAATCGCAGGAATTGACAAATCTCAGT
Source organism: Chrysanthemum seticuspe (assembly GCA_019973895.1). Lineage (NCBI taxonomy): Eukaryota > Viridiplantae > Streptophyta > Magnoliopsida > Asterales > Asteraceae > Chrysanthemum > Chrysanthemum seticuspe. The sequence continues at coordinate 137,085,211 of BPTQ01000004.1, forward strand.
CCTTGACAAATCGCACTGGAGACAACTCGCACTGGATTTTTCATAAATCTGGATTTGAAAACATAGGATTTGTATGTTAGGTTTATAGGCAAATCGCAGGAATTGACAAATCTTTGTCCTTGACAAATTGCACTGGAGACAACTCGCACTGGAAACAACTCGCACTGGATTTTTCGAAAAATTAGGGTTTGAAAACAAAAGATTTGTATGATAGGTTTATAGGAAAATCGCAGGAATTGACAAATCTCAGTCCTTGACAAATCGCACTGAAGATAACTATGCACTGGAGACAAATCGCACTGGATACAACTCGCACTGGACACAACTCGCACTGGAGACAAGTCGCACTGGATTTTTTTTGGAAAATTAGGGTTTGAAAACAAAGGATTTGTATGTTAGGTTTATAGGCAAATCGCAGGAATTGACAAACTCAGTCCTTGACAAATCATACTGGAGACAACTCGCACTAGAGACAACTTGCACTGGATATTTCGGAAAATTAGGGTTTGAAAACAAAGGATTTGTATGTTAGGTTCATAGGCAAATCGCAGAGGAATTGACAAAATCTCAGTCCTTGACAAAATGCACTGGAGACAACTCGCACTGGAGACAACTCGCACTGGAGACAACTCGCACTGGGTATTTCGGAAAATTAGGGTTTGAAACAAAGGATTTGTATGTTAGGTTTATAGTGAAAATCGCAGGAATTGACTAATCTCATTCCTTGAACAAATCGCACTGGAGACAACTCGGCACTAGAGACAACTCCGCACTGGAGACAACATCGCCGCACTGGAGACAACGTCGCACTTGATTTTTCGGAAAAATATAGGGTTGAAAACCAAGGAATTAATGTAGTTAGGTTTATAGGCAAATCGCAGAATTGACAAATGCTCTGTCCTTGATAAATCGCACTGGAGACAACATCGCACTGTGAGACAAAGCGCAGTACTGGAAACAACTCGCACTCGAGACAACTCGCAACTGGATTTTTCGGAAAATTAGGGTTGGGAAACAAAATATTTGTATGTTAGGTTTATAGGCAAATCGATGAATTGACAAATCTCAGTCCTTGACAAATCGAACTGGAGATAACTGCACTGGAGACAACTCGCACTGGAGACAACTCGCACTAGAGCACAACTCGACACTGGAGACAACTCGCACTGGATTTTTTGGAAAATTAGGGTTTGAAATACAGGATTTTGTATGTTAGGTTTTTAGGCAAATCGCAGGAATTGACATATCTCAGTCCTTGACAAATCGCACTGGAGACAACTCGTACTGGATATTTTAGAAAATTAGGGTTTGGAAACAAAGGATTTGTATGTTAGGTTCATAGGCAAATCGCAGGAATTGACAAATCTTAGTCCTTGACGAATCGCACTGGAGACAACTCGCACTGGTGACAACTCGCACTGGAGACAACTCGCAGTGGAGACAACTGGTACTGGAGACAACTCGCACTGGGTTTTTCGGAAAATTAGGGTTTGAAAACAAAGGATTTTTATGTTAGGTTTATAGGCAAATCGCAGGAATTGACAAATCTCAGTCCTTGACAAATCGAACTGGAGACAACTCGCACTGGATTTTTCATAAATCTGGATTTGAAAACAATGGATTTGTATGTTAGGTTCATAGGCAAATCGCAGGAATTGACAAATCTTAGTCCTTGACGAATCGCACTGGAGACAACTCGCAGTGGAGACAACTCGCACTAGAGACAACTCGCACTGGGTTTTTCGGAAAATTAGGGTTTGAAAACAAAGGATTTATATGTTAGGTTTATAGGCAAATCGCAGGAAATCACAAATCTCAGTCCTTGACAAATCGCACTGGAGACATTTCGCACTGGAGACAACTCGCACTAGATTTTTCGGAAACTTAGGGTTTGAAAACAAAGGATTTGTATGTAAGGTTTATAGGCAAATCGCAGGAATTGGCAAATCTCAGTCCTTGACAAATCGCACTAGAGACAACTCGCACCGGAGACAACTCGCACTGGATTTTTTTGAAAAATTAGGGTTTGAAAACTAAGGATTTGTATGTTAGGTTTATAGGCAAATCGTAGGAATTGACAAATCTCAGTCCTTGTCCAATCATACTGGAGACAACTCGCACTGGATTTTTCAGAAAATTAGGGTTTGAGAACAAAGGATTTGTCTGTTAGGTTTATAGGCAAATCGCAGGAATTGACAAATCTCAGTCCTTGACAAATCGCACAGGAGACAACTCGCAATGGAGACAACTCGCACTGTAGACAACTCACACTGGAGACAACTTGCATTGGAGACAACTCGCATTGGATTTTTCGGAAAATTAGGGTTTGAAAACAAAGGATTTGTATGTTAGGTTTATAGGAAAATCGCAGGAATTGACAAATCTCAGTCCTCGACAAATCGCACTGAAGACAACTCGCACTGGATTTTTTTGAAAAATTAGGGTTTGAAAACAAAGGATTTGTATGTTAGGTTTATAGGCAAATCGCATGAATTGACAAATCTCAGTCCTTGACAAATCGCACTACAACTCGCACTGGAGACAACTCGCACTTGATTTTTCGGAAAATTAGGGTTTGAAAACAAAGGATTTATATGTTTGGTTTATAGGAAAATCGAAGGAATTGACAAATCTCAGTCCTTGACAAATCGCACTGGAGACAAATCGCACTGGAGACAACTCGCACTGGAAACAACTTGCACTGGATTTTTCGGAAAATTAAGGTTTGAAAACAAAGGATTTGTATGTTAGGTTTATAGACAAATCGCAGGAAGTTGACAAATCTCAGTCCTTGACAAATCGCACTAGAGACAACTCGCACTGGAGACAACTCGCACTGGAGAAACTCGCACTGAGACAACCGCACTAGAGACAAACTCGAGCGGGAGAAACTCGCACTGGATTTTTTTGAAATTAGGCTTTTAAACAAAGGATTTGTATGTTAGGTTTATAGGAAAATCACAGGAATTGACAAATCTCAGTCCTTGACAAATCGCACTGGAACAACTCGCACTGGAGACACTCGCACTGGAGACAACTCGCACTAGAGACAACTTCGCACTTGATTTTTCGGAAAATTAGGGTTTGAAAAACAAAGGATTAGTATGTTAGGTTTATAGGCAAATCGCAGGAATTGACAAATCCTGTCCTTGATAAATCGCACTGGAGACAACTCGCACTAGAGACAACTCACACTGGAATGACAAATCTCAGTCCTTGACAACTCGCACTGGATTTTTCGGAAAATTAGGGTTTGAAAACAAAATATTTGTATGTTAGGTTTATAGGCAAATCGCAGGAATTGACAAATCTCAGTCCTTGACAAATCGCACTGGAGATAACTTGCACTGGAGACAACTCGCACTGGATACAACTCGCACTGGACACAACTCGCACTGGAGACAACTCGCACTGGATTTTTTTGGAAAATTAGGGTTTGAAAACAAAGGATTTGTATGTTAGGTTTATAAGCAAATCGCAGGAATTGACAAACTCAGTCCTTGCGAAATCATACTGGTGACAACTCGCACTGGAGATAACTTGCACTGGATATTTCGGAAAATTAGGGTTTGAAAACAAAGGATTTGTATGTTAGGTTCATAGGAAAATCGCAGGAATTGACAAATCTCAGTCCTTGACAAATCGCACTGGAAACAACTCGCACTGGAGACAACTCGCAGTGGAGACAACTCGCACTGGAGACAACTCGCACTGGGTATTTCGGAAAATTAGGGTTTGAAAACAAAGGATTTGTATGTTAGGTTTATAGGCAAATCGCAGGAATTGACAAATCTCAGTCCTTGACAAATCGCACTGGAGACAACTCGCACTGGATTTTTCTGAAAATCAGGGTTTGAAAACAAAGGATTTGTATGTTAGGTTTATAGGCAAATCGCATGAATTGACAGATCTCAGTCCTTGACAAATCGCACTAGAGACAACTCGCACTGGTGACAACTCGCACTGGAGACAACTCGCACTGGAGACAACTCGCACTAGATTTTTCAGGAAAATTAGGGTTTGAAAACAAAGGATTTGACAAATCTCAGTCCTTGACAAATCGAACTGGAAACAACTCGCACTGGGGACAACTCGCACTAGAGAGAACTCGCACTGGAGACAACTGGCACTGGATTTTTCAGGAAAATTAGGGTTTTAAAACAAAGGATTTGTATGTTAGGTTTATAAAAAAATCGAAGGAATTGACAAATCTCAGTCCTTGACAAATCGCACTGGAGACAACTCGCAGTGGAGACAACTCGCACTAGAGACAACTCGCACTGGGTTTTTCGGAAAATTAGGGTTTGAAAACAAAGGATATGTATGTTAGGTTTATAGGCAAATCGCAGGAATTGACAAATCTCAGTCCTTGACAAATCGCACTGGAGACAACTCGCACTGGATTTTTTTGAAAAATTAGGGTTTGAAAACTAAGGATTTGTATGTTAGGTTTATAGGCAAATCGTAGGAATTGACAAATCTCAGTCCTTGACAAATCGCACTGGATTTTTCGGAAAATTAGGGTTTGAAAACAAAGGATTTGTCTGTTAGGTTTATAGGCAAATCGCAGGAATTGACAAATCTCAGTCCTTGACAAATCGGACAGGAGACAACTCGCAATGGAGACAACTCGCACTGTAGACAACTCACACTGGAGACAACTCGCACTAGGAGACAACTCGCATTTGATTTTTCGGAAAATTAGGGTTTGAAAACAAAGGATTTGTATGTTAGGTTTATAGGAAAATCGCAGGAATTGACAAATCTCAGTCCTTGACAAATCGCACTAGAGACAACTCGCACTGGATTTTTCGGAAAATTAGGGTTTTAAAACAAAGGATTTGTATGTTTGGTTTATAGGAAAATCGAAGGAATTGACAAATCTCAGTCCTTGACAAATCGCACTGGAGACAACTCGCACTGGAAACAACTCGCACTGGATTTTTCGGAAAATTAGTGTTTGAAAACAAAGGATATGTATGTTAGGTTTATAGGCAAATCGCAGGAATTGACAAATCTCTGTCCTTGATAAATCGCACTGGAGACAACTCGCACTGGAGACAACTCGCACTGGAGACAACTCGCACTGGAAACAACTCCCACTGGAGACAACTCGCACTGGATTTTTCGGAAAATTAGGGTTTGAAAACAAAATATTTGTATGTTAGGTTTATAGGCAAATCGCAGGAATTGACAAATCTCAGTCCTTGACAAATCGCACTGGAGATAACTTGCACTGGAGACAACTCGCACTGGATACAACTCGCACTGGACACAACTCGCACTGGAGACAACTCGCACTGGATTTTTTTGGAAAATTAGGGTTTGAAAACAAAGGATTTGTATGTTACGTTTATAGGCAAATCGCAGGAATTGACAAACTCAGTCCTTGACAAATCATACTGGAGACAACTCGCACTGGAGACAACTAGCACTGGATATTTCGGAAAATTAGGGTTTGAAAACAAAGGATTTGTATGTTAGGTTCATAGGCAAATCGCAGGAATTGACAAATCTCAGTCCTTGACAAAATGCACTGGAGACAACTCGCACTGGAGACAACTCGCACTGGATACAACTCGCACTGGGTATTTCGGAAAATTAGGGTTTGAAAACAAAGGATTTGTATGTTAGGTTTATAGGCAAATCGCAGGAATTGACAAATCTCAATCCTTGACAAATCGCACTGGAGACAACTAGCACTGGATTTTTCTGAAAATCAGGGTTTGAAAACAAAGGATTTGTATGTTAGGTTTATAGGCAAATCGCATGAATTGACAGATCTCAGTCCTTGACAAATCGCACTAGAGACAACTCGCACTGGTGACAACTCGCACTGGAGACAACTCGCACTGGAGACAACTCGCACTAGATTTTTCGGAAAATTAGGGTTTGAAAACAAAGGATTTGACAAATCTCAGTCCTTGACAAATCGAACTGGAAACAACTCGCACTGGGGACAACTCGCACTAGAGAGAACTCGCACTGGAGACAACTGGCCTTGGATTTTTCGGAAAATTAGGGTTTTAAAACAAAGTATTTGTATGTTAGGTTTATAAGAAAAATCGAAGGAATTGACAAATCTCAGTCCTTGACAAATCGCACTGGAGACAACTCGCAGTGGAGACAACTCGCACTAGAGACAACCTCGCACTTGATTTTCGGAAAATTAGGGTTTGAAAACAAAGGATATGTATGTTAGGTTTATAGGCAAATCGCAGGAATTGACAAATCTCTGTCCTTGATAAATCGCACTGGAGACAACTCGCACTGGAGACAACTCGCACTGGAGACAACTCGCACTGGAAACAACTCGCACTCGAGATAACTCGCACTGGATTTTTCGGAAAATTAGGGTTTGAAAACAAAATATTTGTATGTTAGGTTTATAGGAAAATCGCAGGAATTGACAAATCTCAGTCCTTGACAAATCGCACTGAAGATAACTTGCACTGGAGACAAATCGCACTGGATACAACTCGCACTGGACACAACTCGCACTGGAGACAAGTCGCACTGGATTTTTTTGGAAAATTAGGGTTTGAAAACAAAGGATTTGTATGTTAGGTTTATAGGCAAATCGCAGGAATTGACAAACTCAGTCCTTGACAAATCATACTGGAGACAACTCGCACTAGAGACAACTTGCACTGGATATTTCGGAAAATTAGGGTTTGAAAACAAAGGATTTGTATGTTAGGTTCATAGGCAAATCGCAGGAATTGACAAATCTCAGTCCTTGACAAAATGCACTGGAGACAACTCGCACTGGAGACAACTCGAACTGGAGACAACTCGCACTGGGTATTTCGGAAAATTAGGGTTTGAAAACAAAGGATTTGTATGTTAGGTTTATAGGAAAATCGCAGGAATTGACAAATCTCAGTCCTTGACAAATCGCACTGGGGACAACTCGCACTGGATTTTTCTGAAAATCAGGGTTTGAAAACAAAGGATTTGTATGTTAGGTTTATAGGCAAATCGCATGAATTGACAAATCTCAGTCCTTGACAAATCGCACTGGAGACAACTCGCACTGGTGACAACTCGCACTGGAGACAACTCGCACTAGATTTTTCGGAAAATTAGGGTTTGAAAACAAAGGATTTGACAAATCTCAGTCCTTGACAAATCGAATTGGAAACAACTTGCACTGGAGACAACTCGCACTGGAGACAACTCGCACTGGAGACAACTCGCACTAGAGACAACTCGCACCGGAGACAACTCGCACTGGATTTTTTTGAAAAATTAGGGTTTGAAAACTAAGGATTTGTATGTTAGGTTTATAGGCAAATCGTAGGAATTGACAAATCTCAGTCCTTGACAAATCGCACTGGAGACAACTCACACTGGAGACAACTCGCACTGGAGACAACTAGCACTAGAGACAACTCGCACTGGAGACAACTCGCACTGGATTTTTCGGAAAATTAGGGTTTGAAATTAAGGATTTGTCTGTTAGGTTTATAGGTAAATAGCAGGAATTGACAAATCTCAGTCCTTGACAAAACGCACTGGAGACAACTCGCACTGGAGACAACTCGCACTAGAGACAACTCGCACTGGAGACAACTCGCACTGGAGACAACTTGCACTGGAGACAACTTGCACTGGAGACAACTCGCACTAGAGACAACTTGCACTGGATATTTCGGAAAATTAGGGTTTGAAAACAAAGGATTTGTATGTTAGGTTCATAGGCAAATCGCAGGAATTGACAAATCTCAGTCCTTGACAAAATGCACTGGAGACAACTCGCACTGGAGACAACTCGCACTGGGTATTTCGGAAAATTAGGGTTTGAAAACAAAGGATTTGTATGTTAGGTTTATAGGAAAATCGCAGGAATTGACAAATCTCAGTCCTTGACAAATCGCACTGGGGACAACTCGCACTGGATTTTTCTGAAAATCAGGGTTTGAAAACAAAGGATTTGTATGTTAGGTTTATAGGCAAATCGCATGAATTGACAAATCTCAGTCCTTGACAAATCGCACTGGAGACAACTCGCACTGGTGACAACTCGCACTGGAGACAACTCGCACTAGATTTTTCGGAAAATTAGGGTTTGAAAACAAAGGATTTGACAAATCTCAGTCCTTGACAAATCGAATTGGAAACAACTTGCACTGGAGACAACTCGCACTGGAGACAACTCGCACTGGAGACAACTCGCACTTTAGACAACTCGCACCGGAGACAACTCGCACTGGATTTTTTTGAAAAATTAGGGTTTGAAAACTAAGGATTTGTATGTTAGGTTTATAGGCAAATCGTAGGAATTGACAAATCTCAGTCCTTGACAAATCGCACTGGAGACAACTCACACTGGACACAACTCGCACTGGAGACAACTAGCACTAGAGACAACTCGCACTGGAGACAACTCGCACTGGATTTTTCGGAAAATTAGGGTTTGAAAATAAAGGATTTGTCTGTTAGGTTTATATGTAAATAGCAGGAATTGACAAATCTCAGTCCTTGACAAAACGCACTGGAGACAACTCGCACTGGAGACAACTCGCACTGAAGACAACTCGCACTGGATTTTTTTAGGAAATTAGGGTTTAAAAACAAAGGATTTGTATGTTAGGATTATAGGAAAATTGCAGGAATTGACAAATCTCAGTCCTTGACAAATCGCACTGGAGACAACTCGCACTGGAGACAACTCGCACTGTAGACAACTCGCACTGGAGACAACTCGCACTGGATTTTTTTGGAAAATTAGGGTTTGAAAACAAAGGATTTGTATGTTAGGTTTATAGACAAATCGCAGGAATTGACAAATCTCAGTCCTTGACAAATCGCACTAGAGACAACTCGCACTGGAGACAACTCGCACTGGAGACAACTCGCACTGGAGACAACTCGCACTAGAGACAACTCGCGCTGGAGAAAACTCGCACTGGATTTTTTTGAAAAATTAGGCTTTTAAAACAAAGGATTTGTATGTTAGGTTTATAGGAAAATCATAGGAATTGACAAATCTCAGTCCTTGAGAAATCGCACTGGAGACAACTCGCACTGGAGACAACTCGCACTGGAGACAACTCGCACTAGAGACAACTCGCACTTGATTTTTCGGAAAATTAGGGTTTGAAAACAAAGGATATGTATGTTAGGTTTATAGGCAAATTGCAGGAATTGACAAATCTCTGTCCTTGATAAATCGCACTGGAGACAACTCGCACTAGAGACAACTCACACTGGAAACAACTCGCACTGGAGACAACTCGCACTGGATTTTTCAGAAAATTAGGGTTTGAAAACAAAATATTTGTATGTTAGGTTTATAGGCAAATCGCAGGAATTGACAAATCTCAGTCCTTGACAAATCGCACTGGAGATAACTTGCACTGGAGACAACTCGCACTGGATACAACTCGCACTAGACACAACTCGCACTGGAGACAACTCGCGCTGGATTTTTTTGGAAAATTAGGGTTTGAAAACAAAGGATTTGTATGTTAGGTTTATAGGCAAATCGAAGGAATTGACAAATCTCAGTCCTTGAAAAATCGTACTGGAGAGAACTCGCACTGGAGACAACTCGCACTGGAGACAACTCGCACTAGAGACAACTCGCACCGGAGACAACTCGCACTGGATTTTTTTGAAAAATTAGGGTTTGAAAACTAAGGATTTGTATGTTAGGTTTATAGGCAAATCGTAGGAATTTACAAATCTCAGTCCTTGACAAATCGCACTGGAGACAACTCACACTGGAGACAACTCGCACTGGAGACAACTCGCACTAGAGACAACTCGCATTGGAGAAACTCGGACTGGATTTTTCGGAAAATTAGGCTTTGAAAATAAAGGATTTGTCTGTTAGCTTTAAAGGTCAAATCGCAGGAATTGACAAATCTCTGTGCTTGATAAATCGCACTGGAGACAACTCGCACTGGAGACAACTCACACTGGAAACAACTCGCACTGGAGACAACTCGCACTGGATTTTTCAGGAAATTAGGGTGTGAAAACAAAATATTTGTATGTTAGGTTTATAGGCAAATCGCAGGAATTGACAAATCTCAGTCCTTGACAAATTGCACTGGAGATAACTTGCACTGGAGACAACTCGCATTGGATATAACTCGCACTGGACACAACTCGCACTGGAGACAACTCGCACTGGATTTTTTTGGAAAATTAGGGTTTGAAAACAAAGGATTTGTATGTTAGGTTTATAGGTAAATCGCAGGAATTTTCAAACTCAGTCCTTGACAAATCATACTGGAGACAACTCGCACTGGAGACAACTTGCACTGGATATTTCGGAAAATTAGGGTTTGAAAACAAAGGATTTGTATGTTAGGTTCATAGGCAAATCGCAGGAATTGACAAATCTCAGTCCTTGACAAATCGTACTGGAGACAACTCGCACTGGAGACAACTCGCAGTGGAGAGAACTCGCACTGGAGACAACTCGCACTGGGTATTTCGGAAAATTAGGGTTTGAAAACAAAGGATTTGTATGTTAGGTTTATAGGAAAATCGCAGGAATTGAAAAATCTCAGTCCTTGACAAATCGCACTGGGGACAACTCGCACTGGATTTTTCTGAAAATCAGGGTTTGAAAACAAAGGATTTGTATGTTAGGTTTATAGGCAAATCGCATGAATTGACAAATCTCAGTCCTTGACAAATCGCACTGGAGACAACTCGCACTGGTGACAAATCGCACTGGAGACAACTCGCACTAGATTTTTCGGAAAATTAGGGTTTGAAAACAAAGGATTTGACAAATCTCAGTGCTTGACAAATCGAACTGGAAACAACTTGCACTGGAGACAACTCGCACCGGAGACCTCGCACTGGATTTTTTTGAAAAATTAGGGTTTGAAAACTAAGGATTTGTATGTTATTTTTATAGGCAAATCGTAGGAGTTGACAAATCGCAGTCCTTGACAAATCGCACTGGAGACAACTCACACTGGAGACAACTCGCACTGGAGACAACTCGCACTAGAGACAACTCACATTGGAGACAACTCGCACTGGATTTTTCGGAAAATTAGGGTTTGAAAATAAAGGATTTGTCTGTTAGGTTTATAGGCAAATCGCAGGAATTGACAAATCTCAGTCCTTGACAAAACGCACTGGAGACAACTCGCACTGGAGACAACTCGCACTAGAGACAACTCGCACTGGAGACAACTCGCACTGGATTTTTTTGGAAAATTAGGGTTTGAAAACAAAGGATTTGTATGTTAGGTTTATAGACAAATCGCAGGAATTGACAAATCTCAGTCCTTGACAAATCGCACTAGAGACAACTCGCACTTGAGACAACACGCACTGGAGACAACTCGCACTGGAGACAAGTCGCACTAGAGACAACTCGCGCTGGAGAAAACTCGCACTGGATTTTTTTGAAAAATTAGGCTTTTAAAAAAAAGGATTTGTATGTTAGGTTTATAGGAAAATCGTAGGAATTGACAAATCTCAGTCCTTGACAAATCGCACTGGAGACAACTCGCACTGGAGACAACTCGCACTTGATTTTTCGGAAAATTAGGGTTTGAAAACAAAGGATTTGTCTGTTAGGTTTATAGACAAATCACAGGAATTGACAAATCTCAGTCCTTGACAAATCGTATAGGAGACAACTCGCAATGAAGACAACTCGCGCTGTAGACAACTCGCACTGGAGACAACTCACACTGGATTTTTCGGAAAATTAGTGTTTGAAAACAAAGAATTTGTATGTTAGGTTTATAGGCAAATTGCAGGAATTGACAAATCTCAGTCCTTGACAAATCGCACTGGAGACAACTCGCACTAGAGACAACTCGCACTGTAGACAACTCGCACAGGAGACAACTCGCACTGGATTTTTTGGAAAATTAGGGTTTGAAAACAAAGGATTTGTATGTTAGGTTTATAGGCAAATCGCAGGAATTGACAAATCTCATTCCTTGACAAATCGCACTGGAGACAACTCACACTGGAGACAACTCGCACTGGAGACAACTCGCACTAGAGACAACTCGCACTGGAGACAACTCGCACTGGATTTTTCGGAAAATTAGGGTTTTAAAACAAAGGATTTTTATGTTATGTTTATAGGAAAATCGAAGGAATTAACAAATCTCAATCCTTGACAAATCGCACTGGAGACAACTCGCACTGGAAAAAACTCGCACTGGATTTTTCGGAAAATTAGGGTTTGAAAACAAAGGATATGTATGTTAGGTTTATAGGCAAATCGCAGGAATTGACAAATCTCTGTCCTTGATAAATCGCACTGGAGACAACTCGCACTGGAGACAACTCGCACTGGAAACAACTCGCACTGGAGACAATTCGCACTGGATTTTTCGGAAAATTAGGGTTTGAAAACAAAATATTTGTATGTTAGGTTTATAGGCAAATCGCAGGAATTGACAAATCTCAGTCCTTGACAAATCGCACTGGAGATAACTTGCACTGGAGACAACTCGCACTGGACACAACTCGCACTGGAGACAACGCGCACTGGAGACAAATCGCACTTGATTTTTTGGCTAATTAGGGTTTGAAAACAAAGGATTTGTATGTTAGGTTTATAGGCAAATCGCACGAATTGACAAACTCAGTCCTTGAAAAATCATACTAGAGACAACTCGCACTGGAGACAACTTGCACTGGATAATTCGGAAAATTAGGGTTTGAAAACAAAGGATTTGTATGTTAGGTTCATAGGCAAATCGCAGGAATTGACAAATCTCAGTCCTTGACAAATCGCACTGGAGACAACTCGCACTGGGTATTTCGGAAAATTAGGGTTTGAAAACAAAGGATTTGTGTGTTAGGTTTATAGGTAAATCGCAGGAATTGACAAATCTCAGTCCTTGACAAATCGCACTGGAGACAACTCGCACTGGATTTTTCTGAAAATCAGGGTTTGAAAACATAGGATTTGTATGTTAGGTTTATAGGCAAATCGCAGGAATTGACAAATCTCAGTCCTTGACAACTCGCACTAGAAACAACTCGCACTGGAGACAACTCGCACTGGAGAGAACTCGCACTGGAGACAACTCGCACTAGAGACAACTCGCACTGGAGACAACTCGCATTGGATTTTTTGGAAAATTAGGGTTTGAAAACAAAGGATTTGTATGTTAGGATTATAGGAAAATGGCAGGAATTGACAAATCTCAGTCCTTGACAAATCGCACTGGAGACAACTCGCACTGGAGACAACTCGCACTGTAGACAACTCGCACTAGAGACAACTCGCACTGGAGACAACTCGCACTGGATTTTTTGGAAAATTAGGGTTTGAAAACAAAGGATTTGTATGTTAGGTTTATAGGCAAATCGCAGGAATTGACAAATCTCAGTTCTTGATAAAACGCACTGGAGACAACTCGCACTGGAGACAACTCGCACTGAAGACAACTCGCACTGGATTTTTTTGGAAAATTAGGGTTTGAAAACAAAGGATTTGTATGTTAGGTTTATAGGAAAATCGCAGGAGTTGACAAATCTTAGTCCTTGACAAATCGCACTGGAGACAATTCGCACTGGAGACAACTCGCACTGTAGACAACTCGCACTAGAGACAACTCGCACTGGAGATAACTCGCACTGTATTTTTTGGAAAATTAGGGTTTGAAAACAAAGGATTTGTATGTTAGGTTTATAGACAACTCGCAGGAATTGACAAATCTCAGTCCTTGACAAATCGCACTAGAGACAACTCGCACTGGAGACAACTCGCACGGGAGACAACTCGCACTTGAGACAACTCGCACTAGAGACAACTCGCGCTGGAGAAAACTCACACTGGATTTTTTTGAAAAATTAGGCTTTTAAAACAAAGGATTTGTATGTTAGGTTTATAAGAAAATCGTAGGAATTGACAAATCTCACTCTTTGACAAATCGCACTGGAGACAACTCGCACTAGAGACAACTCGCATGGATTTTTCGGAAAATTAGGGTTTGAAAACAAAGGATTTGTCTGTTAGGTTTATAGGCAAATCGCAGGAATTGACAAATCTCAGTCCTTGACAAATCATACAGGAGACAACTCGCAATGAAGACAACGTGTAGACAACTCGCACTGGCGACAACTCGCACTGGAGACAACTCACACTGGATTTTACGGAAAATTAGGGTTTGAAAACAAAGAATTTGTATGTTAGGTTTATAGGCAAATCGCAGGAATTGACAAATCTCAGTCCTTGACAAATCGCACTGGAGACAACTCGCACTATAGACAACTCGCACTGTAGAAAACTCGCACAGGAGACAACTCGCACTGGATTTTTTGGAAAATTAGGGTTTGAAAACAAAGGATTTGTATGTTAGGTTTATAGGAAAATCGCAGGAATTGACAAATCTCAGTCCTTGACAAATCGCACTGGATAGAACTCGCACTAGAGACAACTCGCACTAGCGACAACTCGCATTGGATTTTTTTGAAAAATTAGGGTTTGAAAACAATGGATTTGTATGTTAGGTTTATAGGCAAATCGCAGGAATTGAAAAATCTCAGTCCTTTACAAATCGCACTTGAGACAACTCGCACTGGAGACAACTCGCACTAGAGACAACTCGCACTGGATTTTTCAGAAAATTAGGGATTGAAAACAAAGGATTTGTATGTTAGATTTATAGGCAAATCGCATGAATTGACAAATCTCAGTCCTTGACAAATCGCACTGGAGACAACTCGCACAGGAGACAATTCGCACTGGATTTTTCGGAAAATTAGGGTTTGAAAACAAAATATTTGTATGTTAGGTTTATAGGCAAATCGCAGGAATTGACAAATCTCAGTCCTTGACAAATCGCACTGGAGATAACTTGCACTGGAGACAACTCGCACTGGATACAACTCGCACTGGAGACAACTCGCACTGGATTTTTTGGAAAATTAGGGTTTGAAAACAAAGGATTTGTATGTTAGGTTTATAGGCAAATCGCAGGAATTGACAAATCTCAGTTCTTGATAAAACGCACTGGAGACAACTCGCACTGGAGACAACTCGCACTGAAGACAACTCGCACTGAAGACAACTCGCACTGGATTTTTTTGGAAAATTAGGGTTTGAAAACAAAGGATTTGTATGTTAGGTTTATAGGAAAATCGCAGGAGTTGACAAATCTTAGTCCTTGACAAATCGCACTGGAGACAATTCGCACTGGAGACAACTCGCACTGTAGACAGCTCGCACTAGAGACAACTCGCACTGTATTTTTTGGAAAATTAGGGTTTGAAAACAAAGGATTTGTATGTTAGGTTTATAGACAACTCGCAGGAATTGACAAATCTCAGTCCTTGACAAATCGCACTAGAGACAACTCGCACTGGAGACAACTCGCACGGGAGACAACTCGCACTTGAGACAACTCGCACTAGAGACAACTCGCGCTGGAGAAAACTCACACTGGATTTTTTTGAAAAATTAGGCTTTTAAAACAAAGGATTTGTATGTTAGGTTTATAAGAAAATCGTAGGAATTGACAAATCTCACTCTTTGACAAATCGCGCTGGAGACAACTCGCACTAGAGACAACTCGCATGGATGTTTCGGAAAATTAGGGTTTGAAAACAAAGGATTTGTCTGTTAGGTTTATAGGCAAATCGCAGGAATTGACAAATCTCAGTCCTTGACAAATCATACAGGAGACAACTCGCAATGAAGACAACGTGTAGACAACTCGCACTGGCGACAACTCGCACTGGAGACAACTCACACTGGATTTTACGGAAAATTAGGGTTTGAAAACAAAGAATTTGTATGTTAGGTTTATAGGCAAATCGCAGGAATTGACAAATCTCAGTCCTTGACAAATCGCACTGGAGACAACTCGCACTATAGACAACTCGCACTGTAGAAAACTCGCACAGGAGACAACTCGCACTGGATTTTTTGGAAAATTAGGGTTTGAAAACAAAGGATTTGTATGTTAGGTTTATAGGAAAATCGCAGGAATTGACAAATCTCAGTCCTTGACAAATCGCACTGGATAGAACTCGCACTAGAGACAACTCGCACTAGCGACAACTCGCATTGGATTTTTTTGAAAAATTAGGGTTTGAAAACAATGGATTTGTATGTTAGGTTTATAGGCAAATCGCAGGAATTGAAAAATCTCAGTCCTTTACAAATCGCACTTGAGACAACTCGCACTGGAGACAACTCGCACTAGAGACAACTCGCACTGGATTTTTCAGAAAATTAGGGATTGAAAACAAAGGATTTGTATGTTAGATTTATAGGCAAATCGCATGAATTGACAAATCTCAGTCCTTGACAAATCGCACTGGAGACAACTCGCACAGGAGACAATTCGCACTGGATTTTTCGGAAAATTAGGGTTTGAAAACAAAATATTTGTATGTTAGGTTTATAGGCAAATCGCAGGAATTGACAAATCTCAGTCCTTGACAAATCGCACTGGAGATAACTTGCACTGGAGACAACTCGCACTGGATACAACTCGCACTGGAGACAACTCGCACTGGATTTTTTGGAAAATTAGGGTTTGAAAACAAAGGATTTGTATGTTAGGTTTATAGGCAAATCGCAGGAATTGACAAATCTCAGTTCTTGATAAAACGCACTGGAGACAACTCGCACTGGAGACAACTCGCACTGAAGACAACTCGCACTGGATTTTTTTGGAAAATTAGGGTTTGAAAACAAAGGATTTGTATGTTAGGTTTATAGGAAAATCGCAGGAGTTGACAAATCTTAGTCCTTGACAAATCGCACTGGAGACAATTCGCACTGGAGACAACTCGCACTGTAGACAGCTCGCACTAGAGACAACTCGCACTGGAGATAACTCGCACTGTATTTTTTGGAAAATTAGGGTTTGAAAACAAAGGATTTGTATGTTAGGTTTATAGACAACTCGCAGGAATTGACAAATCTCAGTCCTTGACAAATCGCACTAGAGACAACTCGCACTGGAGACAACTCGCACGGGAGACAACTCGCACTTGAGACAACTCGCACTAGAGACAACTCGCGCTGGAGAAAACTCACACTGGATTTTTTTGAAAAATTAGGCTTTTAAAACAAAGGATTTGTATGTTAGGTTTATAAGAAAATCGTAGGAATTGACAAATCTCACTCTTTGACAAATCGCACTAGAGACAACTCGCACTAGAGACAACTCGCATGGATGTTTCGGAAAATTAGGGTTTGAAAACAAAGGATTTGTCTGTTAGGTTTATAGGCAAATCGCAGGAATTGACAAATCTCAGTCCTTGACAAATCATACAGGAGACAACTCGCAATGAAGACAACGTGTAGACAACTCGCACTGGCGACAACTCGCACTGGAGACAACTCACACTGGATTTTACGGAAAATTAGGGTTTGAAAACAAAGAATTTGTATGTTAGGTTTATAGGCAAATCGCAGGAATTGACAAATCTCAGTCCTTGACAAATCGCACTGGAGACAACTCGCACTATAGACAACTCGCACTGTAGAAAACTCGCACAGGAGACAACTCGCACTGGATTTTTTGGAAAATTAGGGTTTGAAAACAAAGGATTTGTATGTTAGGTTTATAGGAAAATCGCAGGAATTGACAAATCTCAGTCCTTGACAAATCGCACTGGATAGAACTCGCACTAGAGACAACTCGCACTAGCGACAACTCGCATTGGATTTTCTTGAAAAATTAGGGTTTGAAAACAATGGATTTGTATGTTAGGTTTATAGGCAAATCGCAGGAATTGAAAAATCTCAGACCTTTACAAATCGCACTTGAGACAACTCGCACTGGAGACAACTCGCACTAGAGACAACTCGCACTGGATTTTTCAGAAAATTAGGGATTGAAAACAAAGGATTTGTATGTTAGATTTATAGGCAAATCGCATGAATTGACAAATCTCAGTCCTTGACAAATCGCACTGGAGACAACTCGCACAGGAGACAATTCGCACTGGATTTTTCGGAAAATTAGGGTTTGAAAACAAAATATTTGTATGTTAGGTTTATAGGCAAATCGCAGGAATTGACAAATCTCAGTCCTTGACAAATCGCACTGGAGATAACTTGCACTGGAGACAACTCGCACTGGATACAACTCGCACTGGAGACAACTCGCACTGGATTTTTTGGAAAATTAGGGTTTGAAAACAAAGGATTTGTATGTTAGGTTTATAGGCAAATCGCAGGAATTGACAAATCTCAGTTCTTGATAAAACGCACTGGAGACAACTCGCACTGGAGACAACTCGCACTGAAGACAACTCGCACTGGATTTTTTTGGAAAATTAGGGTTTGAAAACAAAGGATTTGTATGTTAGATTTATAGGAAAATCGCAGGAGTTGACAAATCTTAGTCCTTGACAAATCGCACTGGAGACAATTTGCACTGGAGACAACTCGCACTGTAGACAACTCGCACTAGAGACAACTCGCACTGGAGATAACTCACACTGTATTTTTTGGAAAATTAGGGTTTGAAAACAAAGGATTTGTATGTTAGGTTTATAGACAACTCGCAGGAATTGACAAATCTCAGTCCTTGACAAATCGCACTAGAGACAACTCGCACTGGAGACAACTCGCACGGGAGACAACTCGCACTTGAGACAACTCGCACAAGAGACAACTCGCGCTGGAGAAAACTCACACTGGATTTTTTTGAAAAATTAGGCTTTTAAAACAAAGGATTTGTATGTTAGGTTTATAAGAAAATCGTAGGAATTGACAAATCTCACTCTTTGACAAATCGCACTGGAGACAACTCGCACTGGAGACAACTCGCACTAGAGACAACTCGCATGGATTTTTCGGAAAATTAGGGTTTGAAAACAAAGGATTTGTCTGTTAGGTTTATAGGCAAATCGCAGGAATTGACAAATCTCAGTCCTTGACAAATCATACAGGAGACAACTCGCAATGAAGACAATGTGTAGACAACTCGCACTGGCGACAACTCGCACTGGAGACAACTCACACTGGATTTTACGGAAAATTAGGGTTTGAAAACAAAGAATTTGTATGTTAGGTTTATAGGCAAATCGCAGGAATTGACAAATCTCAGTCCTTGACAAAACGCACTGGAGACAACTCGCACTATAGACAACTCGCACTGTAGAAAACTCGCACAGGAGACAACTCGCACTGGATTTTTTGGAAAATTAGGGTTTGAAAACAAAGGATTTGTATGTTAGATTTATAGGAAAATCGCAGGAATTGACAAATCTCAGTCCTTGACAAATCGCACTGGATAGAACTCGCACTCGAGACAACTCGCACTAGCGACAACTCGCATTGGATTTTTTTGAAAAATTAGGGTTTGAAAACAATGGATTTGTATGTTAGGTTTATAGGCAAATCGCAGGAATTGAAAAATCTCAGTCCTTTACAAATCGCACTTGAGACAACTCGCACTGGAGACAACTCGCACTAGAGACAACTCGCACTGGATTTTTCAGAAAATTAGGGATTGAAAACAAAGGATTTTTATGTTAGATTTATAGGCAAATCGCATGAATTGACAAATCTCAGTCCTTGACAAATCGCACTGGAGACAACTTGCACTGGAGACAATTCGCACTGGATTTTTCGGAAAATTAGGGTTTGAAAACAAAATATTTGTATGTTAGGTTTATAGGCAAATCGCAGGAATTGACAAATCTCAGTCCTTGACAAATCGCACTGGAGATAACTTGCACTGGAGACAACTCGCACTGGATACAACTCGCACTGGAGACAACTCGCACTGGATTTTTTGGAAAATTAGGGTTTGAAAACAAAGGATTTGTATGTTAGGTTTATAGGCAAATCGCAGGAATCGACAAACTCAGTCCTTGACAAATCATACTGGAGACAACTCGCACTGGAGACAACTTGCACTGGATATTTTGGAAAATTAGGGTTTGAAAACAAAGGATTTATATGTTAGGTTCATAGGCAAATCGCAGGAATTGACAAATCTCAGTCCTTGACAAATCATACAGGAGACAACTCGCAATGAAGACAACGTGTAGACAACTCGCACTGGCGACAACTCGCACTGGAGACAACTCACACTGGATTTTACGGAAAATTAGGGTTTGAAAACAAAGAATTTGTATGTTAGGTTTATAGGCAAATCGCAGGAATTGACAAATCTCAGTCCTTGACAAATCGCACTGGAGACAACTCACACTATAGACAACGCGCACTGTAGAAAACTCGCACAGGAGACAACTCACACTGGATTTTTTGGAAAATTAGGGTTTGAAAACAAAGGATTTGTATGTTAGGTTTATAGGAAAATCGCAGGAATTGACAAATCTCAGTCCTTGACAAATCGCACTTGAGACAACTCGCACTGGAGACAACTCGCACTAGAGACAACTCGCACTGGATTTTTTTGAAAAATTAGGGTTTGAAAACAATGGATTTGTATGTTAGGCTTATAGGCAAATCGCAGGAATTGAAAAATCTCAGTCCTTGACAAATCGCACTGGAGACAACTCGCACTGGAGACAATTCGCACTGGATTTTTCGGAATATTAGGGTTTGAAAACAAAATATTTGTATGTTAGGTTTATAGGCAAATCGCAGGAATTGACAAATCTCAGTCCTTGACAAATCGCACTGGAGATAACTTGCACTGGAGACAACTCGCACTGGATACAACTCGCACTGGAGACAACTCGCACTGGATTTTTTGGAAAATTAGGGTTTGAAAACAAAGGATTTGTATGTTAGGTTTATAGGCAAATCGCAGGAATCGACAAACTCAGTCCTTGACAAATCATACTGGAGACAACTCGCACGGGAGACAACTTGCACTGGATATTTTGGAAAATTAGGGTTTGAAAACAAAGGATTTGTATGTTAGGTTGATAGGCAAATCGCAGGAATTGACAAATCTCAGTCCTTGACAAATCGCACTGGAGACAACTCGCACTGGGTATTTCGGAAAATTAGGGTTTCAAAACAAAGGATTTGTATGTTAGGTTTATAGGTAAATCGTTGGAATTGACAAATCTCAGTCCTTGACAAATCGCACTGGAGACAACTCGCACTGGATTTTTCTGAAAATCAGTGTTTGAAAACATAGGATTTGTATGTTAGGTTTATAGGCAAATCGCAGGAATTGACAAATCTCAGTCCTTGACAACTCGCACTGGAAACAACTCGCACTGGAGAGAACTCGCACTGGAGACAACTCGCACTAGAGACAACTCGCACCGGAGACAACTCGCATTGGATTTTTTGGAAAATTAGGGTTTGAAAACAAAGGATTTGTATGTTAGGATTATAGGAAAATCGCAGGAATTGACAAATCTCAGTCCTTGACAAATCGCACTGGAGACAACTCGCACTGGAGACAACTCGCACTGTAGACAACTCGCACTAGAGACAACTCGCACTGGAGACAACTCGCACTGGATTTTTTGGAAAATTAGGGTTTGAAAACAAAGGATTTGTATGTTAGGTTTAGAGGCAAATCGCAGGAATTGACAAATCTCAGTCCTTGATAAAACGCAATGGAGACAACTCGCACTGGAGACAACTCGCACCGAAGACAACTTGCACTGGATTTTTTGGAAAATTGGGGTTTGAAAACAAAGGATTTGTATGTTAGGTTTATAGGAAAATCGCAGGAGTTGACAAATCTTAGTCCTTGACAAATCGCACAGGAGACAACTCGCACTGGAGACAACTCGCACTGTAGACAACTCGCACTAGAGACAACTCGCACTGGAGACAACTCGCACTGGATTTTTTGGAAAATTAGGGTTTGAAAACAAAGGATTTGTATGTTAGGTTTATAGACAAATCGCAGGAATTGACAAATCTCAGTCCTTGACAAATCGCACTAGAGACAACTCGCACTGGAGACAACTCGCACGGGAGACAACTCGCACTGGAGACAACTCGCACTAGAGACAACTCGCACTAGAGAAAACTCGCACTGGATTTTTTTGAAAAATTAGGCTTTTAATACAAAGGATTTGTATGTTAGGTTTATAGGAAAATCGTAGGAATTGACAAATCTCAGTCCTTGACAAATAGCACTGGAGACAACTCGCACTGGAGACAATTCGCACTAGAGACAACTCGCACTGGATTTTTCGGAAAATTAGGGTTTGAAAACAAAGGATTTGTCTGTTAGGTTTATAGGCAAATCGCAGGAATTGAAAAATCTCAGTCCTTGACAAATCGTACAGGAGACAACTCGCAATGAAGACAACTCGCACTGTAGACAACTCGCAACGGAGACAACTCACACTGGATTTTTCCTAAAATTAGGGTTTGAAAACAAAGAACTTGTATGTTAGGTTTATAGGCAAATCGCAGGAATTGACAAATCTCAGTCCTTGACAAATCGCACTATAGACAACTCGCACTATAGACAACTCGCACTAGAGACAACTCGCACTAGAGACAACTCGCACTGTAGAAAACTCGCACAGGAGACAACTCGCACTGGATTTTTTTGGAAAATTAGGGTTTGAAAACAAAGGATTTGTATGTTAGGTTTATAGGAAAATTGCAGGAATTGACAAATCTCAGTCCTTGACAAATCGCACTGGAGATAACTCGCACTGGATAGAACACGCACTAGAGACAACTCGCACTAGCGACAATTCGCACTGGATTTTTTTTAAAAATTAGGGTTTGAAAACAAAGGATTTGTATGTTAGGTTTACAGGCAAATCAGAGGAATTGAAAAATCTCAGTCCTTGACAAATCGCACTGGAGACAACTCGCACTGGAGACAACTCGCACTAGAGACAACTCGCACTGGATTTTTCAAAAAATTACGGTTTGAAAACAAAGGATTTGTATGTTAGGTTTATAGGCAAATCGCAGGAATTGACAAATCTCAGTCCTTGACAAAACGCACTGGAGACAACTCGCACTGGAGACAACTCGCACTGAAGACAAGTCGCACTTTATTTTTTGGAAAATTAGGGTTTGAAAACAAAGGATTTGTATGTTAGGTTTATAGGAAAATCGCAGGAATTGACAAATCTCAGTCCTTGACAAATCGCACTGGAGACAACTCGCACTGGATTTTTCAGAAAATTAGGGTTTTAAAACAAAGGATTTGTATGATAGGTTTATAGGCAAATCGTAGGAATTGACAAATATCAGTCCTTGACAAATTGCACTGGAGACAACTCGCACTGGAGACAACTCGCACTAGAGACAACTCGCATTGGAGACAACTCGCACTGGATTTTTCGGAAAATTAGGGTTTGAAAACAAATGATTTGTGTGTTAGGTTTATAGGCAAATCGCGGGAATTGACAAATCTCAGTCCTTGATAAAACGCACTGGGGACAACTCGCACTGGAGACAACTCGCACTTAAGCCAACTCGCACTGGATTTTTTTGGAAAATTGGGGTTTGAAAACAAAGGATTTATATGTTAGGTTTATAGGAAAATCGCAGGAGTTGACAAATCTTATTCCTTGACAAATCGCACTGGAGACAACTCGCACTGTAGACAACTCGCACTAGAGACAACTCGCACTGGAGATAACTCGCACTGGATTTTTTGGAAAATTAGGGTTTGAAAACAAAGGATTTGTATGTTAGGTTTATAGACAAATCGCAGGAATTGACAAATCTCAGTCCTTGACAAATCGCACTAGAGACAACTCGCACTGGAGACAACTCGCACGGGAGACAACTCGCACTGGAGACAACTCGCACTAGAGACAACTCGCGCTGGAGAAAACACGCACTGGATTTTTTTGAAAAATAAGGCTTTTAAAACAAAGGATTTGTATGTTAGGTTTATAAGAAAATCGTAGGAATTGACAAATCTCAGTCCTTGACAAATCGCACTGGAGACAACTCGCACTGGATTTTTCAGAAAATTAGGGTTTTAAAACAAAGGATTTGTATGATAGGTTTATAGGCAAATCATAGGAATTGACAAATATCAGTCCTTGACAAATTGCACTGGAGACAACTCGCACTGGAGACAACTCGCACTAGAGACAACTCGCATTGGAGACAACTCGCACTGGATTTTTAGGAAAATTAGGGTTTGAAAACAAATGATTTGTCTGTTAGGTTTATAGGCAAATCGCAGGAATTGACAAATCTCAGTCCTTGATAAAACGCACTGGAGACAACTCGCACTGGAGACAACTCGCACTGATGACAACTCGCACTGGATTTTTTTGGAAAATTAGGGTTTGAAAACAAAGGATTTGTATGTTAGGTTTATAGGAAAATCGCAGGAGTTGACAAATCTTAGTCCTTGACAAATCGCACTGGAGACAATTCGCACTAGAGACAACTCGCACTGGAGACAACTCGCACTGTAGACAACTCGCACTAGAGACAACTCGCACTGGAGATAACTCGCACTAGATTTTTTGGAAAATTAGGGTTTGAAAACAAAGGATTTGTATGTTAGGTTTATAGACAAATCGCAGGAATTGACAAATCTCAGTCCTTGACAAATCGCACTAGAGACAACTCGCACTGGAGACAACTCGCACGGGAGACAACTCGCACTG
Organism: Chrysanthemum seticuspe; assembly: GCA_019973895.1. Lineage (NCBI taxonomy): Eukaryota > Viridiplantae > Streptophyta > Magnoliopsida > Asterales > Asteraceae > Chrysanthemum > Chrysanthemum seticuspe. The sequence continues at coordinate 137,109,673 of BPTQ01000004.1, forward strand.
GAGACAACTCGCACTATAGACAACTCGCGCTGGAGAAAACTCGCACTGGATTTTTTTGAAAAATTAGGCTTTTAAAACAAAGGATTTGTATGTTAGGTTTATAAGAAAATCGCAGGAATTGACAAATCTCAGTCCTTGACAAATCGCACTGGAGACAACTCGCACTGGATTTTTCAGAAAATTAGGGTTTTAAAACAAAGGATTTGTATGATAGGTTTATAGGAAAATCGTAGGAATTGACAAATATCAGTCCTTGACAAATTGCACTGGAGACAACTCGCACTGGAGACAACTCGCACTAGAGACAACTCGCATTGGAGACAAATCGCACTGGATTTTTCGGAAAATTAGGGTTTGGAAACAAATGATTTGTCTGTTAGGTTTATAGGCAAATCGCAGGAATTGACAAATCTCAGTCCTTGATAAAACGCACTGGAGACAACTCGCACTGGAGACAACTCGCACTGAAGACAACTCGCACTGGATTTTTTTGGAAAATTAGGGTTTGAAAACAAAGGATTTGTATGTTAGGTTTATAGGAAAATCGCAGGAGTTGACAAATCTTAGTCCTTGACAAATCGCACTGGAGACAATTCGCACTGGAGACAACTCGCACTGGATTTTTTCAGAAAATTAGGGTTTTAAAACAAAGGATTTGTATGATAGGTTTATAGGCAAATCGTAGGAATTGACAAATATCAGTCCTTGACAAATTGCACTGGAGACAACTCGCAATGGAGACAACTCGCACTGTAGACAACTCGCACTGGATACAACTCGAACTGGATTTTTCAGAAAATTAGGGTTTGAAAACAAAGGATTTGTATGTTTGGTTTATAGGAAAATCCCAGGAATTGACAAATCTCAGTCACTAACAAATCGCTCTGGAGACAACTCGCACTGGAGAAAACTCGCACTAGAGACAACTCGCACTGGATTTTTCAGAAAATTAGGGTTTGAAAAGAAAGGATTTGTATGTTCGGTTTATAGGCAAATCGCAGGAATTGACAAATCTTAGTCCTTGACAAATCGCACAGGAGACAACTCGCACTAGAGACAACTCGCACTAGAGACAACTCGCATTGAAGACAACTCGCACTGGATTTTTCGGAAAATTAGGGTTTGAAAACAAATGATTTGTCTGTTAGGTTTATAGGCAAATCGCAGGAATTGACAAATCTCAGTCCTTGACAAATCGCACTAGAGACAACTCGCACTGGAGACAACTTGCACGGGAGACAACTCGCATTGGAGACAACTCGCACTAGAGACAACTCGCGCTGGAGAAAACTCGCACTGGATTTTTTTGAAAAATTAGGCTTTTAATACAAAGGATTTGTATGTTAGGTTTATAGGAAAATCGTAGGAATTGACAAATCTCAGTCCTTGACAAATCGCACTGGAGACAACTCGCACTGGAGACAACTCGCACTAGAGACAACTCGCACTGGATTTTTTGGAAAATTAGGGTTTGAAAACAAAGGATTAGTCTGTTAGGTTTATAGGCAAATCGCAGGAATTGAAAAATCTCAGTCCTTGACAAATCGTACAGGAGACAACTCGCAATGAAGACAACTCGCACTGTAGACAACTCGCACTGGCGACAACTCGCACCGGAGACAACTCACACTGGATTTTTCGGAAAATTAGGGTTTTAAAACAAAGAATTTGTATGTTAGGTTTACAGGCAAATCGCAGGAATTGACAAATCTCAGTCCTTGACAAATCACACTATAGACAACTCGCACTATAGACAACTCGCACTGTAGAAAACTCTCACAGGAGACAACTCGCACTGGATTTTTTTGGAAAATTAGGGTTTGAAAACAAAGGATTTGTATGTTAGATTTATAGGAAAATCGCAGGAATTGACAAATCTCAGTCCTTGACAAATCGCACTGGAGATAACTCGCACTGGATAGAACTCGCACTAGAGACAACTCGCACTGGATTTTTTTTAAAAATTAGGGTTTGAAAACAAAGGATTTGTATGTTAGGTTTATAGGCAAATCGCAGGAATTGAAAAATCTCAGTCCTTGACAAATCGCACTGGAGACAACTCGCACTGGATTTTTCAAAAAATTAGGGTTTGAAAACAAAGGATTTGTATGTTAGGTTTATAGGCAAATCGCAGGAATTGACAAATCTCAGTCCTTGACAAAACGCACTGGAGACAACTCGCACTGGAGACAACTTGCACTGAAGACAACTCGCACTTTATTTTTTGGAAAATTAGGGTTTGAAAACAAAGGATTTGAATGTTAGGTTTATAGGAAAATCGCAGGAATTGACAAATCTCAGTCCTTGACAAATCGCACTGGAGACAACTCGCACTGGATTTTTCAGAAAATTAGGGTTTTAAAACAAAGGATTTGTATGATAGGTTTATAGGCAAATCGTAGGAATTGACAAATATCAGTCCTTGACAAATTGCACTGGAGACAACTCGCAATGGAGACAACTCGCACTGTAAACAACTCGCACTGGATACAACTCGAACTGGATTTTTCAGAAAATTAGGGTTTGAAAACAAAGGATTTGTATGTTAGGTTTATAGGCAAATCCCAGGAATTGTCAAATCTCAGTCACTGACAAATCGCTCTGGAGACAACTCGCACTGGAGACAACTCGCACTAGAGACAACTCGCACTGGATTTTTCAGAAAATTAGGGTTTGAAAATAAAGGATTTGTATGTTCGGTTTATAGGCAAATCGCAGGAATTGACAAATCTTAGTCCTTGACAAATCGCACAGGAGACAACTCGCACTAGAGACAACTCGCACTAGAGACAACTCGCATTGGAGACAACTCGCACTGGATTTTTCGGAAAATTAGGGTTTGAAAACAAATGATTTGTCTGTTAGGTTTGTAGGCAAATCGCAGGAATTGACAAATCTTAGTCCTTGACAAATCGCACAGGAGACAACTCGCAATGGAGACAACTCGCACTATAGACAACTCGCACTGGATACAACTCGAACTGGATTTTTCAGAAAATTAGGGTTTGAAAACAAAGGATTTGTATGTTTGGTTTATAGGCAAATCGCAGGAATTGACAAATCTTAGTCCTTGACAAATCGCACAGGAGACAACTCGCAATGGAGACAACTCGCACTGTAGACAACTCGCACTGGATACAACTCGAACTGGATTTTTCAGAAAATTAGGGTTTGAAAACAAATGATTTGTCTGTTAGGTTTATAGGCAAATCGCAGGAATTGAAAAATCTCAGTCCTTGACAAATCGCACTGGAGACAACTCGCACTGGATTTTTCAAAAAATTAGGGTTTGAAAACAAAGGATTTGTATGTTAGGTTTATAGGCAAATCGCAGGAATTGACAAATCTCAGTCCTTGACAAAACGCACTGGAGACAACTCGCACTGGAGACAACTTGCACTGAAGACAACTCGCACTTTATTTTTTGGAAAATTAGGGTTTGAAAACAAAGGATTTGAATGTTAGGTTTATAGGAAAATCGCAGGAATTGACAAATCTCAGTCCTTGACAAATCGCACTGGAGACAACTCGCACTGGATTTTTCAGAAAATTAGGGTTTTAAAACAAAGGATTTGTATGATAGGTTTATAGGCAAATCGTAGGAATTGACAAATATCAGTCCTTGACAAATTGCACTGGAGACAACTCGCAATGGAGACAACTCGCACTGTAAACAACTCGCACTGGATACAACTCGAACTGGATTTTTCAGAAAATTAGGGTTTGAAAACAAAGGATTTGTATGTTAGGTTTATAGGCAAATCGCATGAATTGACAAATCTCAGTCCTTGACAAATCGCACTGGAGACAACTCGCACTGGTGACAACTCGCACTTGAGACAACTCGCACTGGAGACAACTCGCACTAGATTTTTCAGAAAATTAGGGTTTGAAAACAAAGGATTTGACAAATCTCAATCCTTGATAAATCGAACTGGAAACAACTCGCACTGGAGAGAACTCGCACTGGAGAGAACTCGCACTGGAGACAACTCGCACTGGAGACAACTCGCACTGGAAACAACTCGCACTGGAGACAACTCGCACTGGATTTTTCGGAAAATTAGGGTTTGAAAACAAAATATTTGTATGTTAGGTTTATAGGCAAATCGCAGGAATTGACAAATCCCAGTCCTTGACAAATCGCACTAGAGATAACTTGCACTGGAGACAACTCGCACTGCATACAACTCGCATTGGACACAACTCGCACTGGAGACAACTCGCACTGGATTTTTTTGGAAAATTAGGGTTTGAAAACAAAGGATTTGTATGTTAGGTTTATAGGCAAATCGCAGGAATTGACAAACTCAGTCCTTGACAAATCATACTGGAGACAACTCGCACTGGAGACAACTTGCACTGGATATTTCAGAAAATTAGGGTTTGAAAACAGAGGATTTGTATGTTAGGTTCATAGGCAAATCGCAGGAATTGACAAATCTCAGTCCTTGACAAATCGCACTGGAGACAACTCGCAGTGGAGACAACTCGCATTGGAGATAACTCGCACTGGGTATTTCGGAAAATTAGGGTTTGAAAACAAAGGATTTGTATGTTAGGTTTATAGGAAAATCGCAGGAATTGACAAATCTCAGTCCTTGACAAATCGCACTGGAGACAACTCGCACTGGATTTTTCTGAAAATCAGGGTTTGAAAACAAAGGATTTGTATGTTAGGTTTATAGGCAAATCGCATGAATTGACAAATCTCAGTCCTTGATAAATCGCACTGGAGACAACTCGCACTGGTGACAACTCGCACTGGAGACAACTCGCACTGGAGACAACTCGCACTAGATTTTTCGGAAAATTAGGGTTTGAAAACCAAGGATTTGACAAATCTCAGTCCTTGACAAATCGAACTGGAAACAACTCGCACTGGAGAGAACTCGCACTGGAGAGAACTCGCACTGGAGACAACTCGCACTAGAGACAACTCGCACCGGAGACAACTCGCACTAGATTTTTTTGAAAAATTAGGGTTTGAAAACTAAGGATTTGTATGTTAGGTTTATAGGCAAATCGTAGGAATTGACAAATCTTAGTCCTTGACAAATCGCACTGGAGACAACTCGCACTGGAGACAAATAGCACTAGAGACAACTCGCACTGGAGACAATTCGCACTGGATTTTTCAGAAAATTAAGGTCTGAAAATAAAGGATTTGTCTGTTAGGTTTATAGGCAAATCGCAGGAATTGACAAATCTCAGTCCTTGACAAATCGCACTGGAGACAACTCGCACTAGAGACAACTCGCACTGGAGACAACTCGCACTGGAGACAACTCGCACTTGAATTTCGGAAAATTAGGGTTTGAAAACAAAGGATATGTATGTTAGGTTTATAGGCAAATCGCAGGAATTGACAAATCTCTGTCCTTGATAAATCGCACTGGAGACAACTCGCACTGGAGACAACTCGCACTGGAAACAACTCGCACTCGAGACAACTCGCACTGGATTTTTCGGAAAATTAGAGTTTGAAAACAAAATATTTGTATGTTAGGTTTATAGGCAAATCGCAGGAATTGACAAATCTCAGTCCTTGACAAATCGCACTGGAGATAACTTGCACTGGAGACAACTCGCACTGGATACAACTCGTACTGGACACAACTCGCACTGGAGACAACTCGCACTGGATTTTTTTGGAAAATTAGGGTTTGAAAACAAAGGATTTGTATGTTAGGTTTATAGGCAAATCGCATGAATTGACAAACTCAGTCCTTGACAAATCATACTGGAGACAACTCGCACTGGAGACAACTTGCACTGGATATTTCGGAAAATTAGGGTTTGAAAACAAAGGATTTGTATGTTAGGTTCATAGGCAAATCGCAGGAATTGACAAATCTCAGTCCTTGACAAAATGCACTGGAGACAACTCGCAGTGGAGACAACTCGTACTGGAGACAACTCGCACTGGGTATTTCGGAAAATTATGGTTTGAAAACAAAGGATTTGTATGTTAGGTTTATAGGAAAATCGCAGGAATTGACAAATCTCAGTCCTTGACAAATCGCACTGGGGACAACTCGCACTGGATTTTTCTAAAAATCAGGGTTTGAAAACAAAGGATTTGTATGTTAGGTTTATAGGCAAATCGCATGAATTGACAAATCTCAGTCCTTGACAAATCGCACTGGAGACAACTCGCACTGGTGACAACTCGCACTGGAGACAACTCGCACTAGATTTTTCGGAAAATTAGGGTTTGAAAACAAAGGATTGGACAAATCTCAGTCCTTGACAAATCGAACTGGAAACAACTTGCACTGGAGACAACTCGCACTGGAGACAACTCGCACCGGAGACAACTCGCACTGGATTTTTTTTGAAAAATTAGGGTTTGAAAACTAAGGATTTGTATGTTAGGTTTATAGGCAAATCATAGGAATTGACAAATCTCAGTCCTTGACAAATCGCACTGGAGACAACTCACACTGGAGACAACTAGCACTAGAGACAACTCGCACTGGAGACAACTCGCACTGGATTTTTCGGAAAATTAGGGTTTGAAAAAAAAGGATTTGTATGTTAGGATTATAGGAAAATCGCAGGAATTGACAAATCTCAGTCCTTGACAAATCGCACTGGAGACAACTCGCACTAGAGACAACTCGCACTGGAGACAACTCGCACTGGAGACAACTCGCACTTGATTTTCGGAAAATTAGGGTTTGAAAACAAAGGATATGTATGTTACGTTTATAGGCAAATCGCAGGAATTGACAAATCTCTGTCCTTGATAAATCGCACTGGAGACAACTCGCACTGGAGACAACTCGCACTGGAGACAACTCGCACTGGAAACAACTCGCACTCGAGACAACTCGCACTGGATTTTTCGGAAAATTAGGGTTTGAAAACAAAATATTTGTATGTTAGGTTTATAGGCAAATCGCAGGAATTGACAAATCTCAGTCCTTGACAAATCGCACTGGAGATAACTTGCACTGGAGACAACTCGCACTGGATACAACTCGCACTGGACACAACTCGCACTGGAGACAACTCGCACTGGATTTTTTTGGAAAATTATTGTTTGAAAACAAAGGATTTGTATGTTAGGTTTATAGGCAAATCGCAGGAATTGACAAACTCAGTCCTTAAAAAATCATACTGGAGACAACTCGCACTGGAGACAAATTGCACTGGATATTTCGGAAAATTAGGGTTTGAAAACAAAGGATTTGTATGTTAGGTTCATAGGCAAATCGCAGGAATTGACAAATCTCAGTCCTTGACAAATCGTACTGGAGACAACTCGCACTGGAGACAACTCGCAGTGGAGACAATTCGCACTGGAGACAACTCGCACTGGGTATTTCGGAAAATTAGGGTTTGAAAACAAAGGATTTGTATGTTAGGTTTATAGGAAAATCGCAGGAATTGAAAAATCTCAGTCCTTGACAAATCGCACTGGAGACAACTCGCACTAGAGACAACTCGCACTGGAGACAACTCGCACTGGATTTTTCGGAAAATTAGGGTTTGAAAAAAAAGGATTTGTATGTTAGGATTATAGGAAAATCGCAGGAATTGACAAATCTCAGTCCTTGACAAATCGCACTGGAGACAACTCGCACTAGAGACAACTCGCACTGGAGACAACTCGCACTGGAGACAACTCGCACTTGATTTTCGGAAAATTAGGGTTTGAAAACAAAGGATATGTATGTTACGTTTATAGGCAAATCGCAGGAATTGACAAATCTCTGTCCTTGATAAATCGCACTGGAGACAACTCGCACTGGAGACAACTCGCACTGGAGACAACTCGCACTGGAAACAACTCGCACTCGAGACAACTCGCACTGGATTTTTCGGAAAATTAGGGTTTGAAAACAAAATATTTGTATGTTAGGTTTATAGGCAAATCGCAGGAATTGACAAATCTCAGTCCTTGACAAATCGCACTGGAGATAACTTGCACTGGAGACAACTCGCACTGGATACAACTCGCACTGGACACAACTCGCACTGGAGACAACTCGCACTGGATTTTTTTGGAAAATTATTGTTTGAAAACAAAGGATTTGTATGTTAGGTTTATAGGCAAATCGCAGGAATTGACAAACTCAGTCCTTAAAAAATCATACTGGAGACAACTCGCACTGGAGACAAATTGCACTGGATATTTCGGAAAATTAGGGTTTGAAAACAAAGGATTTGTATGTTAGGTTCATAGGCAAATCGCAGGAATTGACAAATCTCAGTCCTTGACAAATCGTACTGGAGACAACTCGCACTGGAGACAACTCGCAGTGGAGACAATTCGCACTGGAGACAACTCGCACTGGGTATTTCGGAAAATTAGGGTTTGAAAACAAAGGATTTGTATGTTAGGTTTATAGGAAAATCGCAGGAATTGAAAAATCTCAGTCCTTGACAAATCGCACTGGGGACAACTCGCACTGGATTTTTCTGAAAATCAGGGTTTGAAAACAAAGGATTTGTATGTTAGGTTTATAGGCAAATCGCATGAATTGACAAGTCTCAGTCCTTGACAAATCGCACTGGAGACAACTCGCACTGGTGACAACTCGCACTGGAGACAACTCGCACTAGATTTTTCGGAAAACTAGGGTTTGAAAACAAAGGATTTGACAAATCTCAGTCCTTGACAAATCGAACTGGAAACAACTTGCACTGGAGACAACTCGCACTGGAGACAACTCGCACTGGAGACAACTCGCACCGGAGACCTCGCACTGGATTTTTTTGAAAAATTAGGGTTTGAAAACTAAGGATTTGTATGTTATGTTTATAGGCAAATCGTAGGAATTGACAAATCTCAGTCCTTGACAAATCGCACTGGAGACAACTCACACTGGAGACAACTCGCACTGGAGACAACTCGCACTAGAGACAACTCGCATTGGAGACAACTCGCACTGGATTTTTCGGAAAATTAGGGTTTGAAAATAAAGGATTTGTCTATTAGGTTTATAGGCAAATCGCAGGAATTGACAAATCTCAGTCCTTGACAAATCGCACTGGAGACAACTCGCACTAGAGACAACTCGCACTGGAGACAACTCGCACTGGAGACAACTCGCACTTGAATTTCGGAAAATTAGGGTTTGAAAACAAAGGATATGTATGTTAGGTTTATAGGCAAATCGCAGGAATTGACAAATCTCTGTCCTTGACAAATCGCACTGGAGACAACTCGCACTGGTGACAACTCGCACTGGAGACAACTCGCACTAGATTTTTCGGAAAACTAGGGTTTGAAAACAAAGGATTTGACAAATCTCAGTCCTTGACAAATCGAACTGGAAACAACTTGCACTGGAGACAACTCGCACTGGAGACAACTCGCACTGGAGACAACTCGCACCGGAGACCTCGCACTGGATTTTTTTGAAAAATTAGGGTTTGAAAACTAAGGATTTGTATGTTATGTTTATAGGCAAATCGTAGGAATTGACAAATCTCAGTCCTTGACAAATCGCACTGGAGACAACTCACACTGGAGACAACTCGCACTGGAGACAACTCGCACTAGAGACAACTCGCATTGGAGACAACTCGCACTGGATTTTTCGGAAAATTAGGGTTTGAAAATAAAGGATTTGTCTGTTAGGTTTATAGGCAAATCGCAGGAATTGACAAATCTCAGTCCTTGACAAAACGCACTGGAGACAACTCGCACTGGAGACAACTCGCACTAGAGACAACTCGCACTGGAGACAACTCGCACTGGATTATTTTGGAAAATTAGGGTTTGAAAACAAAGGATTTGTATGTTAGGTTTATAGACAAATCGCAGGAATTGACAAATCTCAGTCCTTGACAAATCGCACTAGAGACAACTCGCACTGGAGACAACACGCACTGGAGACAACTCGCACTGGAGACGAGTCGCACTAGAGACAACTCGCGCTGGAGAAAACTCGCACTGGATTTTTTTGAAAAATTAGGCTTTTAAAACAAAGGATTTGTATGTTAGGTTTATAGGAAAATCGTAGGAATTGACAAATCTCAGTCCTTGACAAAATCGCACTGGAGACAACTCGCACTGGAGACAACTCGCACTAGAGACAACTCGCACTTGATTTTTCGGAAAATTAGGGTTTGAAAACAAAGGATTTGTCTGTTAGGTTTATAGGCAAATCACAGGAATTGACAAATCTCAGTCCTTGACAAATCGTATAGGAGACAACTCGGAATGAAGACAACTCGCGCTGTAGACAACTCGCATTGGAGACAACTCACACTGGATTTTTCGGAAAATTAGTGTTTGAAAACAAAGAATTTGTATGTTAGGTTTATAGGCAAATTGCAGGAATTGACAAATCTCAGTCCTTGACAAATCGCACTGGAGACAACTCGCACTAGAGACAACTCGCACTGTAGACAACTCGCACAGGAGACAACTCGCACTGGATTTTTTGGAAAATTAGGGTTTGAAAACAAAGGATTTGTATGTTAGGTTTATAGGCAAATCGCAGGAATTGACAAATCTCATTCCTTGACAAATCGCACTGGAGACAACTCACACTGGAGACAACTCGCAATGGAGACAACTCGCACTAGAGACAACTCGCACTGGAGACAACTCGCACTGGATTTTTCGGAAAATTAGGGTTTTAAAACAAAGGATTTTTATGTTACGTTTATAGGAAAATCAAAGGAATTAACAAATCTCAATCCTTGACAAATCGCACTGGAGACAACTCGCACTGGAAAAAACTCGCACTGGATTTTTCGGAAAATTAGGGTTTGAAAACAAAGGATATGTATGTTAGGTTTATAGGCAAATCGCAGGAATTGACAAATCTCTGTCCTTGATAAATCGCACTGGAGACAACTCGCACTGGAGACAACTCGCACTGGAAAAAACTCGCACTCGAGACAACTCGCACTGGATTTTTCGGAAAATTAGGGTTTGAAAACAAAATATTTGTATGTTAGGTTTATAGGCAAATCGCAGGAATTGACAAATCTCAGTCCTTGACAAATCGCACTGGAGATAACTTGCACTGGAGACAACTCGCACTGGACACAACTCGCACTGGAGACAACGCGCACTGGAGACAACTCGCACTTGATTTTTTGGCTAATTAGGGTTTGAAAACAAAGGATTTGTATGTTAGGTTTATAGGCAAATCGCACGAATTGACAAACTCAGTCCTTGAAAAATCATACTAGAGACAACTCGCACTGGAGACAAATTGCACTGGATAATTCGGAAAATTAGGGTTTGAAAACAAAGGATTTGTATGTTAGGTTCATAGGCAAATCGCAGGAATTGACAAATCTCAGTCCTTGACAAATCGCACTGGAGACAACTCGCACTGGGTATTTCGGAAAATTAGGGTTTGAAAACAAAGGATTTGTGTGTTAGGTTTATAGGTAAATCACAGGAATTGACAAATCTCAGTCCTTGACAAATCGCACTGGAGACAACTCGCACTGGATTTTTCTGAAAATCAGGGTTTGAAAACATAGGATTTGACAAATCTCAATCCTTGATAAATCGAACTGGAAACAACTCGCACTGGAGAGAACTCGCACTGGAGAGAACTCGCACTGGAGACAACTCGCACTGGAGACAACTCGCACTGGAAACAACTCGCACTGGATTTTTCGGAAAATTAGGGTTTGAAAACAAAATATTTGTATGTTAGGTTTATAGGCAAATCGCAGGAATTGACAAATCCCAGTCCTTGACAAATCGCACTAGAGATAACTTGCACTGGAGACAACTCGCACTGCATACAACTCGCATTGGACACAACTCGCACTGGAGACAACTCGCACTGGATTTTTTTGGAAAATTAGGGTTTGAAAACAAAGGATTTGTATGTTAGGTTTATAGGCAAATCGTAGGAATTGACAAACTCAGTCCTTGACAAATCATACTGGAGACAACTCGCACTGGAGACAACTTGCACTGGATATTTCAGAAAATTAGGTTTTGAAAACAGAGGATTTGTATGTTAGGTTCATAGGCAAATCGCAGGAATTGACAAATCTCAGTCCTTGACAAATCGCACTGGAGACAACTCGCAGTGGAGACAACTCGCATTGGAGATAACTCGCACTGGGTATTTCGGAAAATTAGGGTTTGAAAACAAAGGATTTGTATGTTAGGTTTACAGGAAAATCGCAGGAATTGACAAATCTCAGTCCTTGACAAATCGCACTGGAGACAACTCGCACTGGATTTTTCTGAAAATCAGGGTTTGAAAACAAAGGATTTGTATGTTAGGTTTATAGGCAAATCGCATGAATTGACAAATCTCAGTCCTTGATAAATCGCACTGGAGACAACTCGCACTGGTGACAACTCGCACTGGAGACAACTCGCACTGGAGACAACTCGCACTAGATTTTTCGGAAAATTAGGGTTTGAAAACCAAGGATTTGACAAATCTCAGTCCTTGACAAATCGAACTGGAAACAACTCGCACTGGAGAGAACTCGCACTGGAGAGAACTCGCACTGGAGACAACTCGCACTAGAGACAACTCGCACCGGAGACAACTCGCACTAGATTTTTTTGAAAAATTAGGGTTTGAAAACTAAGGATTTGTATGTTAGGTTTATAGGCAAATCGTAGGAATTGACAAATCTTAGTCCTTGACAAATCGCACTGGAGACAACTCGCACTGGAGACAACTAGCACTAGAGACAACTCGCACTGGAGACAATTCGCACTGGATTTTTCAGAAAATTAAGGTCTGAAAATAAAGGATTTGTCTATTAGGTTTATAGGCAAATCGCAGGAATTGACAAATCTCAGTCCTTGACAAATCGCACTGGAGACAACTCGCACTAGAGACAACTCGCACTGGAGACAACTCGCACTGGAGACAACTCGCACTTGAATTTCGGAAAATTAGGGTTTGAAAACAAAGGATATGTATGTTAGGTTTATAGGCAAATCGCAGGAATTGACAAATCTCAGTCCTTGACAAATCGCACTGGAGACAACTTGCACTAGAGATAACTCGCACTGGATACAACTCGCACTGGAGACAACTCGCACTGGATTTTTTGGAAAATTAGGGTTTGAAAACAAAGGATTTGTATGTTAGGTTTATAGGAAAATCGCAGGAATTGACAAATCTCAGTCCTTGACAAATCGCGCTGGAGACAACTCGTACTAGAGACAACTCGCACTTGATTTTTCAGAAAATTAGGGTTTGAAAACAAAGGATTCGTATGTTAGGTTTATAGGCAAATCGCAGGAATTGACAAATCTAAGTCCTTGACAACTCGCACTGGAGACAACTCGCACTGGATTTTTCGGAAAATTAGGGTTTGAAAACAAAGGATATGTATGTTAGGTTTATAGGCAAATCGCAGAAATTGACAAATCTCAGTCCTTGACAAATCGCACTGGAGATAACTCGCACTGGAGAGAACTCGCACTGGAGACAACTCGCACTAGAGATAACTCGCACTGGAGACAACTCGCACTGGATTTTTTTGAAAAATTAGGGTTTGAAAACAAAGGATTTGTATGTTAGGTTTATAGGCAAATCGCAGGAATTGACAAATCTCAGTCCTTGACAAATCGCACTGGAGACAACTCGCACTGGAGACAACTCGCACTAGAGACAACTCGCACTAGAGACAACTCGCACTGGAGACAACTCGCAATGGATTTTTCGGAAAATTAGGGTTTGAAGACAAAGGATTTGTATGTTTGGTTTATAAGCAAATCGAAGAAATTGACAAATCTCAGTCCTTGACAAATCGCACTGGAGACAACTCGCACAGGATTTTTCGGAAAATTAGGGTTTGAAAACAAAGGATATGTATGTTAGGTTTATAGGCAAATCGCAAGAATTGACAAATCTTTGTCCTTGATAAATCGCACTGGAGACAACTCGCACTGGAGACAACTCGCACTGGAAACAACTCGCACTGGATTTTTCGAAAAATTAGGGTTTGAAAACAAAATATTTGTATGTTAGGTTTATAGGAAAATCGCAGGAATTGACAAATCTCAGTCCTTGACAAATCGCACTGGAGACAACTTGCACTGGAGACAACTCGCACTGGATACAACTCGCACTGGAGACAACTCGCACTGGATTTTTTAGAAAATTAGGGTTTGAAAACAAAGGATTTGTATGTTAGGTTTATAGGCAAATCGCAGGAATTGACAAATCTCAATCCTTGACAAATCGCACTGGAGACAACTCGCACTGGAGACAACTCGCACTGGATATTTTAGAAAATTAGGGTTTGAAAACAAAGGATTTGTATGTTAGGTTCATAGGCAAATCGCAGGAATTGACAAATCTTAGACCTTGACGAATCGCACTGGAGACAACTCGCAGTGGAGACAACTCGCACTGGATTTTTCGAAAAAATAGGGTTTGAAAACAAAAGATTTGTATGTTAGGTTTATAGGCAAATCGCAGGAATTGACAAATCTCAGTCCTTGACAAATCGCACTGGAGACAACTTGCACTAGAGAAAACTCTCACTGGATACAACTCGCACTGGAGACAACTCGCACTGGATTTTTTGGAAAATTAGGGTTTGAAAACAAAGGATTTGTATGTTAGGTTTATAGGCAAATCGCAGGAATTGACAAATCTCAGTCCTTGACAAATCGCACTGGAGACAACTCGCACTAGATTTTTCGGAAAATTAAGGTTTGAAAACAAAGGATTTGTATGTAAGGTTTATAGGCAAATCGCAGGAATTGACAAATCTCAGTCCTTGACAAATCACACTAGAGACAACTCTCACTGGAGAGAACTCGCACTGGAGACAACTCGCACTAGAGACAACTCGCACCGGAGACAACTCGCACTGGAGACAACTCACACTGGGTTTTTCAGAAAATTAGCGTTTGAAAACAAAGGATTTATATGTAAGGTTTATAGGCAAATCGCAGGAATTGACAAGTCTCAGTCCTTGACAAATCGCACTGGAGACAACTCGCACTGGAGACAACTCGCACTGGAGACAACTCGCACTAGAGACAACTCGCACTAGAGACAACTCGCACTGGAGACAACTCGCAATGGATTTTTCGGAAAATTAGGGTTTGAAAACAAAGGATTTGTATGTAAGGTTTATAGGCAAATCGCAGGAATTGACAAATCTCAGTCCTTGACAAATCACACTAGAGACAACTCGCACTAGAGATAACTCGCACTGGAGAGAACTCGCACTGGAGACAACTCGCACTAGAGATAACTCGCACTGGAGACAACTCGCACTGGATTTTTTTGAAAAATTAGGGTTTGAAAACAAAGGATTTGTATGTTAGGTTTATAGGCAAATCGCAGGAATTGACAAATCTCAGTCCTTGACAAATCGCACTGGAGACAACTCGCACTGGAGACAACTCGCACTAGAGACAACTCGCACTAGAGACAACTCGCAATGGATTTTTCGGAAAATTAGGGTTTGAAGACAAAGGATTTGTATGTTTGGTTTATAAGCAAATCGAAGAAATTGACAAATCTCAGTCCTTGACAAATCGCACTGGAGACAACTCGCACAGGATTTTTCGGAAAATTAGGGTTTGAAAACAAAGGATATGTATGTTAGGTTTATAGGCAAATCGCAAGAATTGACAAATCTTTGTCCTTGATAAATCGCACTGGAGACAACTCGCACTGGAGACAACTCGCACTGGAAACAACTCGCACTGGATTTTTCGAAAAATTAGGGTTTGAAAACAAAATATTAGTATGTTAGGTTTATAGGAAAATCGCAGGAATTGACAAATCTCAGTCCTTGACAAATCGCACTGGAGACAACTCGCACTGGAGACAACTCGTACTGGATATTTTAGAAAATTAGGGTTTGAAAACAAAGGATTTGTATGTTAGGTTCATAGGCAAATCGCAGGAATTGACAAATCTTAGACCTTGACGAATCGCACTGGAGACAACTCGCAGTGGAGACAACTCGCACTGGAGACAACTCGCACTGGGTTTTTCAGAAAATTAGGGTTTGAAAACAAAGGATTTTTATGTTAGGTTTATAGGCAAATTGCAGGAATTGACAAATCTCAGTCCTTGACAAATCGCACTGGAGACAACTCGCACTGGATTTTTCATAAATCTGGATTTGAAAACAAAGGATATGTATGTTAGGTTCATAGGCAAATCGCAGGAATTGACAAATCTTAGTCCTTGACGAATCGCACTGGAGACAACTCGCACTGGAGACAACTCGCACTAGGTTTTTCGGAAAATTAGGGTTTGAAAACAAAGGATTTGTATGTTAGGTTTATAGGCAAATCGCAAGAATTGACAAATCTCAGTCCTTGACAAATCTCACTGGAGACAACTCGCACTGGATTTTTCATAAATCCGGATTTGAAAACAAAGGATTTGTATGTTAGGTTTATAGGCAAATCGCAGGAATTGACAAATCTTTGTCCTTGACAAATCGCACTGGTGACAACTCGCACTGGAGACAACTCGCACTGGAAACAACTCGCACTGGATTTTTCGAAAAATTAGGGTTTGAAAACAAAAGATTTGTATGTTATGTTTATAGGCAAATCGCAGGAATTGACAAATCTCAGTCCTTGACAAATCGCACTGGAGACAACTTGCACTAGAGAAAACTCTCACTGGATACAACTCGCACTGGAGACAACTCGCACTGGATTTTTTGGAAAATTAGGGTTTGAAAACAAAGGATTTGTATGTTAGGTTTATAGGCAAATCGCAGGAATTGACAAATCTCAGTCCTTGACAAATCGCACTGGAGACAACTCGCACTAGATTTTTCGGAAAATTAAGGTTTGAAAACAAAGGATTTGTATGTAAGGTTTATAGGCAAATCGCAGGAATTGACAAATCTCAGTCCTTGACAAATCACACTAGAGACAACTCTCACTGGAGAGAACTAGCACTGGAGACAACTCGCACTAGAGACAACTCGCACCGGAGACAACTCGCACTGGAGACAACTCACACTGGGTTTTTCAGAAAATTAGGGTTTGAAAACAAAGGATTTATATGTAAGGTTTATAGGCAAATCGCAGGAATTGACAAGTCTCAGTCCTTGAAAAATCGCACTGGAGACAACTCGCACTGGAGACAACTCGCACTGGAGACAACTCGCACTAGAGACAACTCGCACTAGAGACAACTCGCACTGGAGACAACTCGCAATGGATTTTTCGGAAAATTAGGGTTTGAAAACAAAGGATTTGTATGTTTGGTTTATAAGCAAATCGAAGAAATTGACAAATCTCAGTCCTTGACAAATCGCACTGGAGACAACTCGCACAGGATTTTTCGGAAAATTAGGGTTTGAAAACAAAGGATATGTATGTTAGGTTTATAGGCAAATCGCAAGAATTGACAAATCTTTGTCCTTGATAAATCGCACTGGAGACAACTCGCACTGGAAAAAACTCGCACTGGATTTTTCGAAAAATTAGGGTTTGAAAACAAAATATTCGTATGTTAGGTTTATAGGCAAATCGCAGGAATTGACAAATCTCAGTCCTTGACAAATCACACTGGAGACAACTTGCACTGGAGACAACTCGCACTGGATACAACTCGCACTGGAGACAACTCGCACTGGATTTTTTGGAAAATTAGGGTTTGAAAACAAAGGATTTGTATGTTAGGTTTATAGGCAAATCGCAGGAATTGACAAATCTCAATCCTTGACAAATCGCACTGGAGACAACTCGCACTGGATATTTTAGAAAATTAGGGTTTGAAAACAAAGGATTTGTATGTTAGGTTCATAGGCAAATCGCAGGAATTGACAAATCTTAGACCTTGACGAATCGCACTGGAGACAACTCGCAGTGGAGACAACTCGCACTGGAGACAACTCGCACTGGGTTTTTCAGAAAATTAGGGTTTGAAAACAAAGGATTTTTATGTTAGGTTTATAGGCAAATTGCAGGAATTGACAAATCTCAGTCCTTGACAAATCGCACTGGAGACAACTCGCACTGGATTTTTCATAAATCTGGATTTGAAAACAAAGGATATGTATGTTAGGTTCATAGGCAAATCGCAGGAATTGACAAATCTTAGTCCTTGACGAATCGCACTGGAGACAACTCGCAGTGGAGACAACTCGCACTGGAGACAACTCGCACTAGGTTTTTCGGAAAATTAGGGTTTGAAAACAAAGGATTTGTATGTTAGGTTTATAGGCAAATCGCAGGAATTGACAAATCTCAGTCCTTGACAAATCACACTGGAGACAACTCGCACTGGATTTTTCATAAATCCGGATTTGAAAACAAAGGATTTGTATGTTAGGTTTATAGGCAAATCGCAGGAATTGACAAATCTTTGTCCTTGACAAATCGCACTGGAGACAACTCGCACTGGAGACAACTCGCACTGGAAACAACTCGCACTGGATTTTTCGAAAAATTAGGGTTTGAAAACAAAAGATTTGTATGTTAGGTTTATAGGCAAACCGCAGGAATTGACAAATCTCAGTCCTTGACAAATCGCACTGGAGACAACTTGCACTAGAGACAACTCTCACTGGATACAACTCGCACTGGAGACAACTCGCACTGGATTTTTTGGAAAATTAGGGTTTGAAAACAAAGGATTTGTATGTTAGGTTTATAGGCAAATCGCAGGAATTGACAAATCTTAGTCCTTGACAAATCGCACTGGAGACAACTCGCACTAGATTTTTCGGAAAATTAAGGTTTGAAAACAAAGGATTTGTATGTAAGGTTTATAGGCAAATCGCAGGAATTGACAAATCTCAGTCCTTGACAAATCACACTAGAGACAACTCTCACTGGAGAGAACTCGCACTGGAGACAACTCGCACTAGAGACAACTCGCACCGGAGACAACTCGCACTGGAGACAACTCACACTGGGTTTTTCAGAAAATTAGGGTTTGAAAACAAAGGATTTATATGTAAGGTTTATAGGCAAATCGCAGGAATTGACAAGTCTCAGTCCTTGACAAATCGCACTGGAGACAACTCGCACTGGAGACAACTCGCACTGGAGAGAACTCGCAATGGATTTTTCGGAAAATTAGGGTTTGAAAACAAAGGATTTGTATGTTTGGTTTATAGACAAATCTCAGTC